>CAMRHE010000016.1:10412500-10557500 GCA_947044405.1 Leptodactylus fallax
TTCAATCAAGCAGAAAGGATATGTGCTCCCAGTGACTGTTGTCAACTATCAAGAAACTCAGTAGGATGAGAAAAAGAATAATTGTTAAACAACGGGATTGCTCCAACAGCTAAATCAATTCTGATGACGCGATAGATTAAGATTTTTAATATGATTAGAACTGAAAATGATAACAATGACATTTCTTATGCAGGGAAATAATTGGAAAAAATCCCACAAGGATCGGTCAAGATTTATATCATCTCAAGCCCAAAAAGGTGGAAAATAAATATTTGATGACACAGTTTCACAATTTACTTTACAGTTACCATTAATCCATGTTTAAGCCATATGTATTCTATTTTGTTATGAAATCAAATCGATAGATATAAAATACATTTACAAGAAAAAATTCAGCTAGACATCCATGTTTTCTACATTGTAAATTTGTATGAGGATTCAATTGCACCCCTAGATTATCACACTTGTAAGTTTACAACAGAACCAAATGGATACGACAATTGGATCCAAATTATGTCAGGATTTTCTTTCCTTTCTTTTAATCCATTGGACAGAAATAGTATTAGCATTT
This sequence comes from Leptodactylus fallax, assembly GCA_947044405.1. Taxonomy (NCBI): domain Eukaryota; kingdom Metazoa; phylum Chordata; class Amphibia; order Anura; family Leptodactylidae; genus Leptodactylus; species Leptodactylus fallax. The sequence goes on from CAMRHE010000016.1 coordinate 10,413,072, forward strand.
TATCATCTGATTAAGTGCTATAGAAATGATTGGGGTCCATTTTTTAACATTTTTCAAAAAGATTTAAAGATATCGAAACAAAAACACAAATTTGACAAAATGCCCATTACGTCGCCATCAATGTATATTTAATTTATAATTTGGGCATGCATTATATTAATTTACCACATGGACATGGAATTCATGTCTAAGTAACTACAAGGGTCAGACATTTGTGTTCATCCTTCATTTGTTCAAGATAATGAGAGACCATAGAAAGAAACAAAAATCACTGACAGCAATCCTGGACACTTTAATGGGGGGAGGTAGTAAAAGCTGTATTCAATGGAACAGGGTGTTCTAATGGGAACCCTAGGGGGGAATAAATACATTCATGATGATATTATAAAGCTGAGGCCACTCGTTGTGGAAAAACTGAATTTTTTGTTGTAGATTTTCCTGGGTTTTTTGAGCCAAAGTCAACAGTGGATTTAGCGATTTAGCAAAAGGGAGACAAATAGGTGTTTCCTTTATTTTTCCCATTCCTTTTGAAACCAGTCTTAGCGTTGGCTCAAAAAAGCGCAGAAAATCTGCAACAAAAAACACAGCTTTTCCACCAATCTTAAGGAGGTTTCATGCACTTTTTCATTGCTTTTGCTTTGGTGTAGTTTTTTGAGCCTATGCCAGTGGTGGATCCAGCATGAAGGAAAGGTATAAGTCCTTCTTTTATATTTCCTTTTCCTTCTGCTTTCACTAAAAAAAAAATCAAAAACTGAGGCTTTTTTACTTAAAATATGATGTATGAAACGATCCTAATATACTAAACCATTGTATCCTATACAAACATATTGCTTTAATATTCATAGAATGGCTATAGATTTAATAATAAGTCAAAAATCTCATGAAAATGAATGATCACTTTATCTAAAGTTAATTAAGAAAAATATACTTATAATTATCCTCTAAATAATTAACATATACAGTGGTTGCCATATAGAAAAGAACATAAAAATGCCTAAGATATATATCAAGGTCACTGGGGCTATTCTGTAAGAGTAGGAGCAAATTTAACATATTTGGCTTAAAGGGGTTATCCTCTTTTATATAGTTAATGGCCTTTGGTTAAGATTGGTGGATTGGTAGGATCCCCCTATCTAAAATTGATGGCCTGTCTTAAGGAGAGGAGAGAAACCTACAACTATAACCCCCAAAAATGACGAACCAATAAATATATAATCAAACAAATATTACAATTTTATTAAATCCATCATTGTACCAGCAAAAAATATTTAAAAATGTATAAAATCACTTGAGAGGTGGAGGTCGTAGACTCATCAAGGATAATGAAATTACGCCCAATAAATGCTAAATAAATAAATAAGTATAACAAACTAAATAAATCTACATTAAGGAGAGGTCATTGATTTTTATAAAAGTGAAAAACCCTTTAAAAAATACTGAAGCAAAATACTGACTAAAATAATGTCTGGAGAAAGTGGAGAAATGATATTCCTTCCAATCCCCATATACATGTACACTTGGCTCAGCTAGGCTGAGTTTGAAGGTGCTCACAACAGAGAGAGGGGAGTTAGCAACCGCCTGACACCTCTGATGTTTCTTGCAACAACATCTCCCAACAAAGGAGACTTGAGACATCACCATACACATTACAAATCAGCAGGTTCAACCAACTAATGTGTATGGGTACCTTTAAGCAATGCTATTGATTTCTCTTGGAGTGATGTGGTAAATGGAATTCTGGTAAGGCAAAATTTGTTCAATTAGTTACATACTTTTTCAATAAAATGTGATTATTATGCAGAAATAATAATACATTTTCTTGGACAATTGATGGAGCCTTCTATAATAGCAATTTATAGCAATTTGCAGGGAGTTGTTCAGGTCTAAAATGACTCCCAAACCAATAATAGTGCAGTGAATAGGACTTTAATAGGAGCAGAAACCAACGAAGCAATGCAGATATAATCATCTTTTTATAGATATCCAAATCAACCTCCATATGCATCCAGGAGAGGACCACATTTGCTAGATTTGCCTACATATAGCCACAAGGGTCTTAACTGTCCTCTACAATTACTACCAAATTTCTTCCTTTTAGTATAGAATGACTTTTTCTGTCGCTGCCCGAATCAAGCCTCTATCTCGGCAAATTTGGGAAATCAGGTCCGCCCCTGGTGCACTTGCAGGCTGATTTGCATATCTTTAAAAAGATGATTATCTTTTTGTATTAACTCATTGGTTTTTTAAAATACCGTATGTGGCACTATTATAGGTTTAGACTGGACAGACTCTCTTTAAGCATGTTATCTATATGCATGGAAATTTGTTATTATTCAAGTTAACCAACTCCTTTAAGGACTATTATAAAGTGGATACAGCGACAACATAAACTTATAAAACTAGACTGCCACATAGCGAAGGGCGTATTGCGAAAAACACGTCCCAACCCAACGAAGAATGGGGACATATGTGAATGATACATGTGCTTTGTTTTATTAGTGATATGTATAGAAAATGTCTGAAGCCCTTTAGAGTCACGGCAGAAATATATTCAGTGTTTGTGGACATAATGATAGGAGTAAACATGACAGCCTGAAAAGGTTTCAGAAGTCAATAACTGAACCTGGGAAAGGCATCGGCCCCAGTCTACCATAATTGTTTAGACAAATAAGCTAAAGCTCCTTGTTTAAACAAATGGTGAACCAGTTATTAGTGTTTCACAAAATCTGGATTTCTGCCAGATTTCCCAAGAAAATTTAAAATTCCCAGTTCTAGCTCAGATTTATTTTGTGTTTCTAATGAGATCTCCCTGCTGTGATTGTCAGGTGCTTCCAACACGTCCTTTATTCTGTCAGTTTCCAGCACACTTATTGATCAAGATCTAAGGATGCCTCACTTTGGAAAACACATAGGGAGCTGTAGGTATTTTTAAATTAATTTTAATTGATAGTTAAACACCTTCGAAATAGATGAAAGTGATGTTTTAGCTGTTGCGACATCAACTCATTTCCTTATGTGCCTTAGTTAATACAAGCAAACATTTGCATCCATTTTAAAAGCAACCAAAATAAAATGGAATCATATCAATGGAAGATTGAACACAGTGGGGCAAATTTATTAAGACTGGCATATCATTCGCCTGTCTTAATAGACGGCCCAACTGGTTCCTCTTCATAAACCTGTTAGAGGTTCCACAATGGAAATTTACATCAGGTTGGAACTGGAGTAGATTTCCATTCTTTATTTTTTGTAAGTCAGCCGGGCTGAGGCCTCCCCTTCTCCGCCTGCTCCGTTAAGCCCACATTTGCAGAATCGGGTATGAGGCACAAAGTGCGCTTCAATATCATCACTGTATGCAAATTTTCTAGTGTAGTGGGAGTGATAAATTCCCCTCAATATGTATATACACCTGTCAAGCTAACACTTAAACCACCTGCCTAATATTGTGTAATTCTGCATTGTACTGCCAATGGACCCTTTAAAGGGGTTGGCAATTCTCATTAAGAACGTGACACTGCTGCCGCACACTTATCTAAGCCCCACAAATATCCCTGTACATGACATATTGTTTTATCACCTACATAGTTTTAGATATGCTACCCCCTTGTAAATGGCCCCCAGTCTAGAAAAATGCTTGTCTTGTCCATAGAATGGGACCTATTGGAGCATCACGTAATTGGTGTGTGCAGGTATTACTGGCCTGTGAGGGATGTGTGCTGGTATTACTGGTCTGTGAGGGATGTGTGCTGGTATTACTGGTCTGTGAGGGATGTGTGCCGCTGTTACTGGTCTGTGAGGGATGTGTGCCGGTATTACTGGTCTGTGAGGGATGTGTGCTGGTATTACTGGTCTGTGAGGGATGTGTGCTGGTATTACTGGTCTGTGAAGGATGTGTGCTGTTACTGGTCTGTGAGGGATGTGTGCCGCTGTTACTGGTCTGTGAGGGATGTGTGCCGCTGTTACTGGTCTGTGAGGGATGTGTGCCGCTGTTACTGGTCTGTGAGGGATGTATGCCGCTATTACTGGTCTGTGAGGATGTGTGCCGCTGTTACTGGTCTGTGAGGGATGTGTGCTGGTATTACTGGTCTGTGAGGATGTGTGCCGCTGTTACTGGTCTGTGAGGGATGTGTGCTGGTATTACTGGTCTGTGAGGGATGTATGACGCTATTACTGATCTGTGAGGGATGTGTGCCGCTGTTACTGGTCTGTGAGTGTTGTATGCTGCTGTTACTCGTCTGTGTGCTGCTACTGGTCTGTGAGGGATGTATGACGCTATTAATGGTCTGTGAGGGTTACTGGTCTGTGAGGGATGTGTGCCGCTGTTACTGGTCTGTGAGGGATGTATGCTGCTGTTACTCGTCTGTGAGGGATGTGTGCCGCTGTTACTGGTCTGTGAGGGTTGTATGCCGCTATTACTGATCTGTGAGGGATGTGTGCATCTGTTACTGATCTGTGAGGGATGTGTGCTGGTATTACTGGTCTGTGAGGGATGTATGCCACTATTACTGGTCTGTGAAGGATGTGTACTGCTACTGGTCTGTGAGGGATGTGTGCCACTGTTACTGGTCTGTGAGGGATGTGTGCTGCTACTGGTCTGTGAGGGATGTGTGCCGCTATTACTGGTCTGTGAGGGATGTGTGCCGCTGTTACTGATCTGTGAGGGATGTGTGCTGGTATTACTGGTCTGTGACGGATGTGTGCCACTGTTACTGGTCTATGAAGGATGTGTGCCACTGTGACTGGTCTGTGATGGATGTGTGCCACTGTGACTGGTCTGTGAAGGATGTGTGCCACTGTTACTGGTCTGTAAGGGTTACATGGCGCTGCTACTGGTCTGTGAGGGATGTTCTTTTAGAGCTATAGAGCTCTTTAAAGGGAGTTTATCGCCTTCCCCAGCCCCATTAAACTGACACTATAGTGCTGTAGATGTGGTAACATGAATAAAAATCATACCTTTGCTATATTTCATATCCCAATGGATGGCAAGAAACTGGCAATTTTTATTCAATATCTAAATTAGGTACTTGGAACACTGAGGCCATTACCTTCTATCCCTGAGCACCAATGTATTTGCTGATGCTTCTAGTTGACACCAAATCACGGCAAAATCATGCTCTTGTAGTCCTTTGCGTGTATGAGCATACTGCAAGGACTTTAAAGAGCTTAATGTCCATGCGTGGGATTTTGCCAAAGGTTTGGTGACATCGAAATAGTGGGAGGATTAAATATCATTATCAGTAGTTTGTTTTCAATGAATTCAATTCAATTCAGTGGATAGAAGGTAACACACCAAGTGTTCCAAGTTCCTATTTACACATTGAATAAAGCCTCATTTTGTAGCCATCCATGGGGCTGTGAGACATAACAGAAGTATGTTTTTCCTGGGATCAATCTGTGCCTGTGAAATATTGTGTCCTAGCTTTTTAACTCTGCTGATTTCTGCAGACATTTTTGTCCCTTTGTCCTTTCCTGCTACCACTCATTCTGACAACCATTGAACAAAGCAAATATTATATAAAAACTCATATTCCCCATATCCAAATATCTACAGACATTGTAATAGGAAATATATAGGTACTCCCCTGCCTGGACCTTTTTCTCAATGAAATCACCATAGTATTATTGCCTTAACATCCTTGGTATAGGTAGCTTTCCAACATAGTCTGAACTCAGGTTGTTGCTCTTTGTCCATATGTTGTTATAAGTAATAGAAAGCAAAATGGACACGACAATGAAAGCACTCGTAGTGACTGACAAGAACATAGGGGGAAGAAGTTTAGTTTTGCATAAATGTTTTGAGACCTAATTGAGGGGGGGGGGATTTATCAATGCATCTAAGCCAGTTTAATGGCATAGATGGGTGATGATGTGGGGCATCTTTGGTGGAAGGCTCTTTCTTATGCCAAAGGTGTGCAAAATAACCATTGTATGCTTACCACTTTCTTCTAATGTAGGTGGAGTGGGACGGGCAGGAGTCGCCACCCTAGCCTGACACATTTATTATAACTCATGCCAATTTTCTGGCATGCATTATACAGGAAATTTACAGGTGTTTTGATAATTCAGGCATTCAGGACCTTTATTAAGACTGGTGTACAAAACGAAACGCCAGTCTTAATAAATCTGCCCTATTATATAACATGAATGTAACTTTTGACTACTTACAATATCATTTCTTTGCTTACATTGTATTTCTACATACTTAGTGGTACTGGGATATTTGGTATGTTTTGTGTTTGATGGCAGCTTGAACTTAAAAGTCACTTTCTTATCATAAGACTGGGATGTCAATGGGACAGTCATACCATATTTTAGAAATGTGACAAAGAACTGGCAACATTTGTATGCTTGCTGTGCCCTCTAAAAGGAAAGCAGTTGCATCTACATTTGAGAGATTGTCATAAAAACCTGGAACATCACAGAATTGCCTTCTGAAAAGGTGGCTTAAGGTTATTGAGGAGGCATAATATGTGTCTTCCCTGCATTTTCCAGTACACAAAGTCCTCCAATAATACCATTATATAACTGTTATGCCTGTCTATAGGGAAAATCACGGGGGGAGGCAGATTTGTGTCTTTCCCGCTGCTCTTAACACCGCTGTACTAAAATAAAATATACATAAGAATGTTAGAAGTCAATTTTTACTGTACAATATAAGACATCTAAACTTCTTTTTCCAAAAAATGTTGTGCTGCCTGTTGTTACTTTCATATTCAGTCTAGCTATTTAACCAAACCAACAAAGTCACTGGGATACTAACACAAGTCACAGTAAAATTGTCCAGAGGGATCTATGGAAACAATATATATGAATTTTATTCCCAAAGGTTAGGCTTGCACATGGGCACATTGGACATGCATTCATTCTTTCAAACAGCTTAGCACTGTAAACTATAGAGAACATATTTTATAAGAAAAAAAAAAGATCAATATAAAAAAAAATCACAGTGGATGTAATTGAAGTCATACATTTTACCCAACTTCTGCTCTACTCCCAATTACTGCTATTTATCAAAGAGAAGATAACATAAAACCTGGCAGCATAAAAACAAATTTTACTAGGTCTGAAAAAATAGTGGAATATCATCAGAAAAGAGAAGAAAAAAAGGACACAAATAATAAATAATTCAATATTCCTGAGGAAAGCTCTAGCGGAAGAGGCCTGAGCTGATTCAAACATCAGACATAAGGCTGACAAGAGGTATATCGATTTAGACAATTCTATCATTATTATTCTAGCCTGAGTCCTTCAGGAAAGTTGCTCCTTTGGCCCTGTTTTTATTGCAGAATCTACAAACCTTCCTCTTAGACCTCATACATTTGAACTTCTCGTCATTTCTGCAATTCAATCTAAACTTTATGTATGAAATAGTAAACAAAAACTGGTCCATTTTATACCTTTCCATATATTTTACAACTTTATCCATTTCTGAAACATTATACACAGGTAGATGTGCAGAGCAGATACCTTAGCCAATGACAACCGCTCCAGCTTTAGCTTTTGTTCCTTGAGTCATTAAAAAAAAAAATCTGAAATTTCTTTCCCACTCTTGAATTTCAGCAACACATTCATAGACTTGTCAAGTGACATATTAGGCATTTCATGCACATTTAATCCCCCTAAATTCTCGCAGACCATAATCCTGGCAAAGTTTAGCTTATGTATTATATCCAAAACTTGACCTGCAGTTGTTTAACCAAACCAAAGTTATCCATATTGTTTTATGGTGGTCTTGGTGAAATGAATCCACCAGAAATCAGGGAACAAATACATCTCTGGGTGCTAAAATACCCCTATATTATAATTGTGTAAAACAACCCTAGGCAAATTTCCAACATTTTTACAAGCATTATGAAAAGGACCAGCTTGAATTGATGTCTTTTATGTGACCTCACAAGGCCTCAACTTTCATTCAGCAATGCTGGTTATCGAGAGGAAGAGAGAGACAGAGTTACTGAAAAAGAATGGGAAACTCCATACTAAGGCTGCGGCTACTAAAATATATCTCTCTCTAAACTTCATAGCATATCTGTACATTGTACAGAGCTGACATTGAACATTTCTCAGTGTTCAGCCACTATAATTTGCAAGCACGCAGTATAGTTATTTTGGACAGAGATATTTTAGACCAGTCCAGGCCCTAGTGAATCTCAATGAACAAGTAAATCTTAAAAACTTCACATTTGGAAAATGGAGGTGGGTATAGGACATATATTATTTTATGTTATGTTATATTATATTATGTTATGTCATGTCATATTATGTTACTCTTAGAAATCTCATAATATTGTATTGGTAGAAATAATATTTTTTTTTTATCCTAAAACTGTTGGTGATGTGCAATTCTGATGCGGCCAACAATTATTCTTCTTGACTCATACTATACACATGCAAGCTACATTCAGGCATGATACAATTTAACCATTCCATTCCTCAACATCTGTCAGCAGAGAATTTGGAAGATCCCATTCATATAGTATAGTTGGCTGGTCCAGACATATATATATATTCTTGGTCAGTAGATAGGATATTAGTATTCTATACAGAAAAGGTGGATGATACATAGCAGATTTCTAAACATTTGAAAAATGTCATTTATTTTATTTTATTTTCTTATATCAAGCCAACATATTCCTCAGTACTTTACAGATATTATTATAATATGTGTAAAATAATAGAGAGACAGCATAGTCCAAAGACATTAAAAAAAGGTTATACATTTGTTTCATGCTGGACACAGAATAGATGATCATCAGAAATGTATTGAAAGTATTCTTGTCTAGTTTTACCTGTGCATGACTACGGGGATGGGGACGGGGGGTCTGATAAGTGTTTGATCATCGGGTGACTGTGTCCCCATTTGGATGGAGTGATGGTTGCATATGTGGACTGCTGCCCCATTCAATCTATATGGGAGAGATGGAGATAGCCAAGTACAGAGCCCATCTATCTTTGTCCCAAAGACTTTGAATGGAGTAGCAGCATGTATATACAACCATGGCTCTATTCAAACAAAGGACATGTGATCGGTGAGGGTGCTAGCATTGTAGTCCTCCACAGGGATTAGACAATTGGAGCAGTCGGAGTCCCTGTAGGTTCATACAACAGAGTCCTAAGTACTCCATGTGTGGCTGCATGGTGCCTCTATATAGTAATACAGAAATAGCAAGGTTTCTATGGAAGAATGCAGTAGCTCCATAATATGTCATCCAATGGGAAAATTCTTTTCCATCTTATTCTTACAGGTAACTTATTACAGCTCTATACAAAACACAGTTTGCTTAGAGCCATAATACTACCGTGAGTATGAAGACTAATATTTAGTGTAAAACCTAACTATGAAAAACAGCAGAAACATATAAAATAAATATGAAAGACAGATTAAAATATGGCACATTGATATCTGAAATGTATCATATAGCCCCTGTGAATGCCATACTCTTACAGTCAATGAGTTTATTAGTATAAAACAAATGGACAGACCATGTTCTATAGATGAGGAGCTCCCGAGACGCTGCTCATCATCATTTACATTAGGTTGTATCTGACTTGCAGTGTAATCATTACTTTCCCAGTGTACTGAATACGTTAGCAGTATGTAAATAATTAATCGCAATAAAGAATAGTTCTGTGTTTTTCTTTTACACAGAGAAGTGAAATGGAAGCAAAATGCCATTAGTGTTATCTCCTCTAATGGTGCCTTGGATATTTTTACGTCTTGATGTGTTTCATATTTTCGAACAAGACTCAAAAAGACCAATAACCCTGACAATATACAGTACACAGGGCAAACAGTTAATATAACACAAGTTAAAGGGAGTAGAGTCATCTTCTGAAATGCTACAATGGATGAGGTTAACCTTTGAGCAGGAGGTTCTTCCTCAATAATGTTTGCATGTGTTAATGTTTTTCCTGTAATAAACGTATAAGCTTTATAAGGAAACGTGCACATTCCAGATTGGATTCATGTGATTACTGTCAAGTAGAGTAAAGGGGATTGACGGACATTATTTCTGTGGACTCTACTTGATAACCCAGACCACCACCAGTACCAGTACTGGTGTACCACCAGTGATACCTCTAAAACATCAATGTCTAATTTGTACTTTATGCACTTATGTTTTTAAAAGGTTCTGTCTTTTTCCAGACAGTCTGCGAATATTGTATGTGTATCAGATCAAGCGATTATCTAGCGGTTTGCGATTAACCCCAAAGAAACACATCACAAAGTAAGGCATATATTTTGATGATGCTGCAGAGGATGGATAGCCCCTTAGCTGAACATAAGGTTAGTAATCCATAACAAGATCTGTACAATGTAGGTTATTTCTCAGATAGTGAGTGACTAATCCTTCTTAATCTTGTTATTAGTTCCACTTTCTCAATTACATACCTACTAAATTCAATCCATGTTTTGCAGGGGAACATGAGGAGAGGATGACATGCTAAAAAGGAACATGGTCCAGTAGACTGATCCCTTTAGATTTTAATTCGACATTTGGTGCTCCCTTATTTTTATGAATTCAAGAGGCATGTGATAAGTGTTACATTTTCATTATTATGAGTTTATTTCTGTGTTTTGCTTCATAGAAGTCACACTGTAATGCGCCATCTGTTATGTCTCTCTCTAGATGCTTCTTACTCTGCCTTCAACATAGCAAAATGGACGTTACACTGCCATTTCACTTCACATGTTGGACACATTTCTGACATTTATTTTCCAAAGAAAGGAATACAATTATTTTAAAATATTAATGTTGTATGCAGATGAAGCAAGCACCAATATTACAGATGCTGTTCTATTTACGCAGTATACCAGGTGCCCTACGCAATTTACGTACTGTGACGTTGTAATAGTAAGTATTTTAGAACAGTGAGACCTGTCAATAGAGTAGAATACCTACACTAATGTTGGTGCTTGCTATATCTATATGTTGGAAAATACAATTTTTCAATGGGACGGCAACAGTCAGTCATAAAGAAGATCCAGTTATACCTCTGTTATGGGGGCTGACAGGCTATAGTACTGCCAGGCTCCATATCCAGGTATCTTCTTGTGGACACGAGAGAGGAGGAAGGAGACAGAGTAACTCAGAGACCAGGTATTGGTTCTGATTATGTGACCTGGCACCCCTAGGTATGGTGTCTAAAAACCCAGAGACAGTAAGTGTACACAGACTACCTGGAGAACTTGTATAAGCTTTATTTGTTGGAATACACCATTAAGTCATCAACTTAAGAAGAGTCTATTTTAAGAACTTAGCATATCAACCCTAGGGTAACCTGAATGAAATAGTGCATTCCCCTTGTGAATCAGTGCCTCCACTGCCAAGATATCATATTTTTCATCAGTATGTAAATTAGTTCTGTGGATCAACGAGGGTGTCGCCTCTTTGGAGTGATGGCAATGCCCTCATTGCTCCAAAGAGCTCATTTGCATGTAAATGAAAAAAGTGAAATCTTGTCAATGAAGGCATCGATTCACAAGGAGAAAACTCAATTTGATTCAGGTGACGCTAACCTACCTATTTGCAGGGCTCAGTTGATATGGTGGGTTTAATACTCTCTTTAATACTGTCCATGATTGCATATTGCTAATCCAACAAATATTTACTACAGAATCTGTGGCAGAAATTCGAAGCTGGCCCTTGGACTACCGCAATGAATGACAGTTTGATGTTCCATGTGTCCCACTGGGAAGTGTGGCTAATCTACTGGCTTTCAATAAAAAAAAATTTGAGTGACTAAGTAGCATGATATATTGTTTAGACAGATATTTTTTTTGTGGCATGAACCAAAATTTGCGTAAAATCCTAGATGTGTGAACAGACCCCAAGAGCATAGGCATACAGGGTCCTTGCATTGAGCTTGTTCTAGCCTTTCAGATAGTTTCCTATTTAATCATGTTAATCAGTTTGTATATTGTGCTGTAAGTAAGGGAAGAAGATATTGCTCTATCAGACATTTACATGCAGTACTACATCTCCAGCTTTCAATGTGTTAATTGCAAGCAGATAGGATGTGCCATACGAAATTAACAGTCTTGCAAAGACATCAGAGGTAAACACACAAAACGGGAGCTGCTAAGAGGTCAGGAGAGCAAGTCAATTTTGAGGAAGGATAAAAGAACTGTCATGTATATGATTGCTTGTGAAAGGGAAGAGGGCGATCCTGCCTTGTTATCATCAGTTAATTAGGCACTACAGTCAGGCCTGCGCACATTTGCCATGGTAATCAAATGTATTATTCAAATGGCAGACAAAACAAAAGCATTTGCAATTGTGACAAGGCAGAATGCAATCTTCTCCTTCAAAGGTACCGCAGAAATACCATCACATAGGAACAAATAAAGAAAATAAATTGTATTGATATTTCATGAATGCTTCAAGTCCAAACTATGAGCATATTTCATAGCGGCGTAGAATCACTGCATTCTCTCCACGGACATGAAAAATAGGGATATAAAAGTCGGGGAGAACAGACGATAATTTCAGGTGACATCCTATACTTTTACAGAAAGAATTGTAATGGTGATCATAAGCTGATATAAAAACCCCCAGAGAAGCAACATATTAAAGATGCACATAAAGACTAACATTTCAAATGGAGATGCACCAGAGATGTGCTTACAATTCAGATGAGGTCTATGGGTTTGATTACATATGAGAATCTATTAAAGTAGCATTCGCACAAAATGTTTTATTCTCTGACCCATAAAAAAGGTACATGATGTAAATTCTATTTAAGGTAATCTTTTTAATGGCTATATTTGTGAATTATCTACTCCTTTCTGGTCCTTGACTGTGTCATGTGACCAGCAGTACGTCTGTCCAAATAACACATCATCTGAGGATATGTTCACACTAAGTCGGAGAATCCAGGGTGCGAGCCAGTCCACTGACTAGACCCATCCATCTGAGCCTAGTCAGTGGAGTGAAAACAGTGGCAGAAAACTGGAGGCACAGAAATGGAAGAGGAATTTGATGCAGAAGTCCGCCTCAAATTCCTCTTCCATTTCTACCATATGAACATACCTTTCTGTGTGGAGAGTCAGTTTCTCTATTCATTCCTATGACATCCTCAATGTTAGTCTCATAGGAATGGAAAGAGATGGAATTCCTGTCCTCAAATAAGAAACTATCTTAATTGGAGAGTCAGAGTCCTGGTCATGTGACACTGCTGAGGACTAGAAGAGAGTGGATAACTCAAAAATACAACCACTGGTACCAAGGTTAGCTTCGCTGCAATTTACATAGTGCACCTTTGTAATGAGCCAGAGAATATAACATTGAGTGTGAGAGCCACTTTACGTAGATTTTCCTATCTGAATCTTAATGTGCAAACTCGGCTTTAGTCATAAAAAAAACACTGATTTGCCTTCTAACCTTCATGTAATGTGTGGTTTTAGGACTATGCCTATAGATCAAAGTATTTGCCATTGTATACATAACAGTTAATAGTAAACTAATGGCTATGTCACATTTTATTGCAGCAATCAGTATAGAAAAGAAAAATGGAGTTCGAGTAGGGGCCAGTTTTGAGTATAATTGGGGTTGGAAAAAAGTTATGGACACTGACTCTGACTTACTTCAAATTATATTATAAAATTATCAATATTGTATAATTAATGAGATACATAGCTTGTGACATATTTACTTTCATAGAAATTCAATCTCTGATTTTTTTCAAGAGGCGGAGCTTAATCTGACCATGGCAGTCAGTCAGTTAGGAAGGAGTCAGAGTAAAAGTCAGAGTCAGGCTGTGGAAAAATTGGGTAACAATGTCCTATCCAGCAGGGACAATAACCAGCCTTTTTACATTCTGTGTAGGGGATGTTCACACATCAGATTAAAGTCTGATGAACATTTTCAAGCCTATATCCTTAGTTTTCTGCCATTCATTTTCTACAGATATTCAGCAGATCCACAGCAATTTTGCACAAAGATCCTCTATGCTTCTGTCTGACATAATGACATGTGATCTGGGAATTTGGGGGGACATTTACTGCTGCTTGTGAGTGACGTTGTGGAGATTGTTATCAGATTTCACTTTTCCATGTGTGGAATCCATGTGAAATCTGACAGTTGTAAGTGGGACCATAATACTACCAAACATCTTGCATTAACCAGATACATGATCCGGGCCAAACTGAAATTGATAACTTTGCTAATAATATTTTTGCCAAGTTCATACCCTGTGCATGTTTGCAATATATCTTTGGCAAATTTTAGGAAATGCTCCTAACATATACTGTGAATGTCACTATGGGCTAGTCAGTGGCATACAAAGAGATCATGAAGCACAGCCCTATAGAGCCCCTCCTTAAAAAAAAATGTTCAGCAGTTGTAGAAATAAAGTATTTTCTCTTGATATTTTTAAGTAAGTGTGTTTAAAGAATAAAATAAAATGTAAAATAAGCTCAGTAACAATTACAACAATTGTGGGTTTACCTCTGCCTACAGATTTCACTAATCCAGATGACAGGCAGAATACTGCAACCCCTTCAGCTACCTTTTCTCCACAGCCTCCCTTATTTGATTACATTCTTAACTACTGCTGGCAGACTATCATAAATCTCAGCAAATAGAGTGTGTATATGTGTGTGTGTGGGGGGGGGGGGGATGTATGCTACTAAGACTGACAGACATCAAAAGAGATCTAAATGTTGCCTACCCTGCCTCCATGACACATATGTCATTGGGTGCAGTGGGGCCAATGTATGCCAAGAGGTCAAAATACTTTTGGCTGAGCCTGTTTCTTTAGCATACACATGGAAGATGCTAATTTATCTAAAGTAATAACACTAAAACAGCTTAATGTATAGCAAAATAACAATCAGCAGCCTTCAATCCCTCTAAGCCATTATGTGCCATAAATTAAATCTGGGCACAGATTGGCTGCTATGGAGAATGTGGCCCTGCTCTCTGTTAGTCAGTATGATAAATTCCATCCAATGGCTCAAATCTGATTTCTCAATACAATCTAATCAACATTCCAAGCTAAAGTGTGTTAAAACCCTCCAGGTAGGAAGAAGTTAACAGTAGTAACATGTAGTGTTAATAGGCAACTTTATTTTGAAGCAACGCATAACCATATACTGTAGATCATACACATATAACACAAATAAGGATAAATGACAGAACCTAACAATACCGTTTTGTAGTGAACAAGTATTGCCTTACTGTATAGGTCTCCATTGATCGTAAACATTCTTTTTTTTGAGAAATGTTCTGAAGTTTTCCATTTTCAGGCTAAGCCCTGAGCAGCTTTTACTGGGATCGATTCAGAGTAACTAGACCTAAATCCCCAAAGTATAATTACAATACAAAATGGAATGCCATTTCCATCCAAGTCAATACAGACACACTGGACACTTGATGGGTCATTAGAGTAGTGGGGCAACACTGTGTGTAGAAGTTCACAGGGTATCTCATGCGTAACAACATGATCAAGAAAATCATTAGTCATGGTAGGCCAGCTACACAAGGGATATGTGGTTAGGCCATCACTAGGTTACTAAATAATAGTCACAATGGTGGGGGCAGCTCTATCTATCTATCTATCTATCTATCTATCTATCTCATATCTATCTATCTATCTCATATCTATCTATCTATCTATCTCAGATGTATCTAAGAAGAGAAGTCATCTGCCAGCATCTTCAAATGATGGAGCAATTTATTGGAGCTCAGAACATACACCACGTATCAGCCCACACAAGAGCCATTTTTAATTGCAAATAGGATCATACACCTAGCCAATATTAAACTTCTAAGGGACAAACAGATGTGACAACAGCTAATCATAGTGTACAGTAAATGTATGCCATACCTAGAGCTGAGAAACTGGATTCAACCCAAATTTTCCAAATGTTTCAGACATGACCCTTAACTTTTGTGGTTTGTCAATCACAAATCCCTATTAATAATAGTCATTCATCTCGCCTCACCTCTCCTGAGCTCTCTTATGTCCTCTTATGGCCTGTTCTTACAACTTGACTGACGTCACGTGCCATGGGGGACTGCTCAGGCTTTAGCGGTCACATGGATTGTGTTGATGTCATGATGCATGTGTGTACGACATGTTGTCGGAATGTTCCACATGACCACTGAGGCACAATCACGGGGTTCAATGGTCCCCTGAGGTACGTGATATCAGCCAGGAGGTCAGAAGAGGAAACAGAGACCACCAGGTGATGCAAGGAAGCCAAGGAGAGGTGTGCAAGGTGAGTATAGGTGTTTATTATTTTACTGCAACTCCCTTGGAGACCCCAGATTATAATATAAATGCGGGCCAACCCACAAATATTCATAGCAATATTGGTAGATTTCCCATCTCTTTATACTGTTGCAACCATAAATATATACAGATATAATAGAAAACAATGTTACATGGTTTACAATACAGCATGTTCCATAAAATAGAATATAGTATACAATAAAACCCCCAAATGACCTTAAAACATCAAGAATCCAGCCTGGCATATCACTGATCACAGTCAGTGTCTCTGAAATTCTAGACAAGCTGAACGTGATCAGTGATATGCCAGCATGGATCCTTGATGTTTTAAGGTCATTTGGGGGTTTTGTTGTGTACTATATGTATCTATTCTATTTTATGGAACTTGCTTCTATTGTAAGTAATGGTGTTTTCTGTAACATAATATTTGTATATATTTATGGTTACAATGGTATTGCATATATTTATTGTACACTGTGATTGTTTGCTGTAAAGTTACAACAGTTATAAATTTATATCAGTCTTTGGGCCTTAAATTATTGGTAGAGTATATGCTCCTATTGGGACTTGAAAAAGTCCCCTGCCGGTACATGATGTACGGTCTGGGCTCCAATAGGTTGCTCCCTGATTTGAAGATGCTGGTGGAGGCCTTTTTTTCTTTCTAAGTATTCACCCAGGTTGGGGACTGGTTTTCTGTATTGCCTTTTAGAGAAGGTCTTTCCTTAGTTGGTGCTGATGTGCTTTTTCCATATCTAGCTATCTCATATATTTTTATTTATCTCATATCTATAGAATCTATCTATCATTTAATAGCTACAATATCTATCTAGCTATCTATTATATTCTATCATCTACAATATCTATCTCTTGTAGCAGAGCTTACTTTCTCCCTTAACTATCCTATTTATGTCCTGTGCTAACTCACTGAATTACTGAATACTTCAATAGATTTACCTGCAGTGTAATAGATAATACACAATGATATTAGGTGAGTTTTGACAAATGACAAATTCAGCCATTACATTGACAAACTCAGCACTACTACAGTTGTATATATCTATTATCTATCTTTGGCATTTATTTCGAGCACCTCAACGTACATGTCGGAAAGTGCTTTTGGCGTATATGCTGAACATACAAGGGTGATATGAACAGAACCCTAGAATTTTCTGAATACAATTTTTATTGCATTTGAACATATATGACTGGTACTTATTCATTTATGTTGAGTTTCTTCATTTTATATAAAATATTTTTTCCCATCGGTACATACATGGCATATACCAGATTGCTGCTGCTATTATTATTATTGTTGTTATTATTAGTCGTAAAGTCATGTTAATTATTGCAATCCTTAGTTCATTAGTAATCTTCTTGTAGGTGCTACTGCTTGGCAATAGATGACTTTGCGCCATAACTGAATACAAGCAGGCAGTCAATGGGAATAATGTCAAATATATATAAAAAGACATTTTTATTCAACATTCATAGACAGTTGGGCTGTGAATAATCTCCTCTCTGACCCCTTTGTGCTGCTTATGAATGTCCCGTTGGAGTATAATAGTGGCCGCTTGGTTTATATCGCCGGAGGTCAGTGTAGAAAGTTGCACAAGGTCTAAGGATTCCTGTATCAAGGGTCTTTTAATAGCTTGCTCCAATAACAGTAAGGGTTTTCATAAGATTAAAAATCTGAAAATATAGAAGAGTAGCAGAGAGCTTCCTCCTTATTCCTTTGCATTGCAGTTTTAACATAGCACATTAGTGTTTTTTCACCAGAGACTACTAAATTATTTGGCCGGTAAAATAGTGCTGATTGCTGTGGACATACGTTGTCTCAGTTGATGGAATAGCTGCAATTCAAAGCACTTGCATCTCCCTTGAGACCATGATAATTGATCCCCTGCTCTGTTTCTGACTCGTCAACAATATTCTGTACAGTGAAACAGCTTATCTCTGTGCAAGGGACAATCCCACATAGGAACCAGCTGAATTCTTGTCAGGAATGTATTTCGTGTGTGAAAGAAAATAAAGACTGATTGCTCTATCCCTTAAGTAGACTTATGAAAGCTGACAGTAATATAGTGAGAAATACACAGCCACTCCATACCAGTCCATTTACTTTGATGAATCTGATTTTGTATATAATATTGGATATATACAGAAGTTAGATTAAAATAATGAATTTAATATAATATACTTTCTATCCATGCAAATTATATTGTACATAAAGCAACGCTATACATGATTGTTCCATCTCTCCTTCACTTACCGTTTTGGAGGGTGACATGAAAGGACTTGTCCAGGCAAAAATGGACAACCCTTTTAATTTTGAAATCTGCCGGGGGCATTGAAAAAAAAAAAAAAAAAAAAAATTCATACTCACCTGTCCCGATGCTCTGGTGTCCTTCCGGCGTGTTCTTGTCCTTTTGCTGAACGGGTCTCTTCTGGAGTTCCGCTGAAGCCGCTGACTGGCCTCAATTGGCCGTCGGAGCAGAAGAACAGGGACGTTCCAGGAGGACACCGGAGCGTCGGGGACAGGTATGCATTTTTTCAGTTTCACTGCCCCTAACGGATTTAAAAGTTTAAAGACAACCCCTCAGCTCGATTATAATCTATGGGGTCTGGAGATTTCTGCAGGCAACAGCTTTTTAAGCGGATAGAGTTTCCATTTTTCGGGTCCCCAAGCGGACCCAAAGAACGGAAACCAGAACGCTAGTGTGACCCTAGTGTAACAAAGTTCTTATAATGCCCAAGCACTGCCACCATCCTCCGAAAAATACATTTACATTTTCTTATGTACATTAGGTCTTTCAAGTCAAGGAGATGGAGAGAGTATGAAAGAAGTCAAGCTCTCCATGCTCCAACCCAGCCCCTCCGCTGTGATTGATGTCCCTTACAAGCGTGGACATATCATTGGTGCAACATGTGCAGATGCATAGGGGCCCAATAGATAAGGGGGTCCACTGTCACCCTAAATCAGCTTCCTAGTGTTTGTTAGATTGTAAATAAATGCCTAAGCTATTGAGGCATTGTCCAGGTTTATAAATTATAATGCATTCAGTAAAGGAGAGTTATAAAATAAATATGCACTGATACTTACCTGCATCTTTCCCTCTGTTTTTTGTGGTTTTGTATTTGTACAGTTGAGAGCAATGTTTGGCTACAGTGGTCCCGTCGGCATGACGTCAGCACTGCAGCCACTCTGAATATGGGCTAGCACAGGAATAGAGGGTAGAATTCAGATAAATATCAGTTCATATTTACTTTCTAACCATCCCCCCTAATGTACCCATTAAATCTATAATTCCATACAACCCCTTGAATTTATTTATGGATGTAGAACAGTTTTTTGAATGTGCCCTTGTAATATTACATTGATGCGACTACGTAGGTTTTAGATTAGCTAACACCACATATTGCCCTTCACCTGGCTTTCCGTTGGAGGTATATGTTTGTATACTATGGCCTGGAATCTCTATCTCCATACTATTGCTGGCTCCATACAACATTGTATAAGCAAGCTATAGCCCAATAATGTAATACCCAGTTGAGAATGCCATAACATACAGTAGGGCCTCATAGATGTCTGTGGGTGCCATGCTATGTAATGGATCAGTACTACTTGCACTGCTTGTACAGATCTGTAATACAATTCTTAAGTCCTTACTCTCAGAATCTGACCATGTACTTAATAAGCCACCATCACATTAGAATATTATTACTCTTCATGATGTTGATGTAATTAGCAAAGAAGAAAATATGGCATACTACAGTGGCGTTCTATGTAACATTGGTGATTATGATCACTAAGGAAACCACTAATTGATTATTGAGATGTACATAATTTCATGCTGGGCATCACATATATTGGCATACTAGAAATACATTATATATATATAAAAACATATACAATACGACATACAAATACTTCTTAAAGAAGAGCCAGATATAAAAATACACAAAGTTTACAGACGTAAAGTGTTTCTGGAGGCTCTGAAAAATGTGGCTGCATTCATCCAAAAACAGTGCTACACCTGTTCGTAAGTTGTGTGTGGAATTGCAGCATAACCCCATGCACACAAGTCAATGTGATCTGTGGGGGTCTGATACCCAAATCCCACACCGCTGTTCTACCACCCTCTAGGCACTGGAAGCTGGTGTAGTGGATGGGGACCATGTTCAGGCTGCTCCTATTAAAATAATAGGAATGACTCTGCAATTCCCTGGTGCATTCTCCCCATCCATTTCACCAGTTTCCAGTACCTGGAGGCTGCCAGAACAGGTCATCTGTGAGGGGTTCAGGTGTCGGATCTTGTGAATAGGTCATAAGAATGAAAATTCAATTTGGCGCTTGAAAACCACTTTAGGCTGGGACCCCACGTAGCGTAAAGGATGTGAGTTGGCTGTGGCAGAAACACTGTGGTAAAAACTGTGTCCAAAACCACAGTGTTTTACAGTACCTGCAAAGTGGATGGGATTCTGGCTAATCCCAGCCACACATTACAAAAAAATGTCCACAGCAGAAATGCTACGTTTGTAAAAACTGTTGCTTTTTTGTAAATCGCAGCATGTCAATTATACCTACGGAAATGCTGGTGTTTTCTGAATAGGTATAATAGAAGCAGAAGGTCTGCAGAGGAAAACTCTGTGGACTTTCTGTGAAAAGCGCTGCTGGAAAAAAAGCAATGCATTTCCACTGTGGTCTTTTCTGCATCGCTTTTTGGCTGTGGCTCATTACGTGGGACCTTAGCCTTAAAACATTACCCTTGTTCAAAAGTAGGTAGATAGATAGATAGATAGATAGATAGATTATTCCATGTAAAAGAAAAAAAAATCAACAATTTTCCACATACAGAGCTGGCCAAAAGTATTGGCACCCCTGCAATTCTGTCAGATAATACTCAATTTCTTCTAGAAAATGATTGCAATCACAAATGCTTTGGTAATAATATCTTCATTTAATTTGTCTTCAATGGAAAACCACAAAAAGAATTGTCAAAAAGACAAATTGGATATAATTCCACACCAAACATAAAAAAGGGGGTGGACAAACGTATTGGCACCCTTTGAAAAATCATGTGATACTTCTCTAATTTGTGTAATTAACAGCACCTGTTACTTACCTGTGGCACATAACAGGTGGTGGCAATAACTAAATCACACTTGCAGCCAGTTGAAATGGATTAAAGTTGACTCAACCTCTGTCCTGTGTCCTTGTGTGTACCACATTGAGCATGGAGAAAAGAAAGAAGACCAAAGAACTGTCTGAGGACTTGAGAAGCAAAATTCTGAGGAAGCATGAGCAATCTCAAGGCTACAAGTCCATTTCCAAAGACCTGAATGTTCCTGTGTCTACCGTGCGCAGTGTCATCAAGAAGTTTAAAGCCCATGGCACTGTGGCTAACCTCCCTAGATGTGGACGGAAAAGAAAAATTGACGAGCGATTTCAACGAAAGATTGTGCGGATGGTGGCTAAAGAACCTCGACTAACATCCAAACAAGTTCTAGCTGCCCTGCAGTCCGAGGGTACAACAGTGTCAACCCGTACTATCCGTCGGCGTCTGAATGAAAAGGGACTCTATGGTAGGATACCCAGAAAGACCCCACTTCTGACCCAGAGACATAAAAAAGCCAGGCTGGAGTTTGCCAAAACTTACCTGAGAAAGCCAAAAACTTTTTGGAAGAATGTTCTCTGGTCAGATGAGACAAAAGTAGAGCTTTTTGGGAAAAGGCATCAACATAGAGTTTACAGGGAAAAAAAAAAGAGGCCTTCAAAGAAAAGAACACGGTCCCTACAGTCAAACATGGCGGAGGTTCCCTGATGTTTTGGGGTTGCTTTGCTGCCTCTGGCACTGGACTGCTTGACCGTGTGCATGGCATTATGAAGTCTGAAGACTACCAACAAATTTTGCAGCATAATGTAGGGCCCAGTGTGAGAAAGCTGGGTCTCCCTCAGAGGTCATGGGTCTTCCAGCAGGACAATGACCCAAAACACACTTCAAAAAGCACTAGAAAATGGTTTGAGAGAAAGCACTGGAGACTTCTAAAGTGGCCAGCAATGAGTCCAGACCTGAATCCCATAGAACACCTGTGGAGAGATCTCAAAATGGCAGTTTGGAGAAGGCACCCTTCAAATCTCAGGGACCTGGAGAAATTTGCCAAAGAAGAATGGTCTAAAATTCCAGCAGAGCATTGTAAGAAACTCATTGATGGTTACCGGAAGCGGTTGTTCGCAGTTATTTTGTCTAAAGGTTGTGCTACCAAGTATTAGGCTGAGGGTGCCAATACTTTTGTCCGGCCCATTTTTGGAGTTTTGTGTAAAATGATCAATGATTTGACTTTTTTTTCATTCTCTTTTGTGTTTTTTTATTGCAAGCAAAATAAATGAAGATATTCTTACCAAAGCATTTGTGATTGCAATCATTTTCTGGAAGAAATTGAGTATTATCTGACAGAATTGCAGGGGTGCTAATACTTTTGGCCGGCACTGTACATAGCAAACTTGACCTTGCTCTGTTATGGAGGCAGCTCTGGCTCCGAATGCAATAGGTTAAAAAATCCTTCAGGAATCAGACTTCTAACTAATTCATCTCAGACTAGGTACTTATTGATTTAACTCACAATATATGCCCCAAAAGCCTATCTAATAACAAAGGGGCTATGTGGTTTCATAGCTTTCAGTCAGGAGCACTTTTTTGACAAGTCATTTTAAGACACCAGTCTCTGCTTGAGGAATTCTACAGAATTTAATAGGTTAAAAGAAGATCCACAAGGAATTCATGATTTCAAAGTAGTTCATCACACACTGTGTACTTATTGATTCCAGTCCCTATGTATGCCCCCAAAGCCTCTCTAATAACAAAGAGTCTGGGAAGTTCAATAGCTTTCAGTCAGGTCTTTTTGACAAGTCATTTTAAGAAGCAAAGTGTGCACAGTATTGTTGTATATTAAATATCTGACATCAAATTTATATACAGGAAGCTGCAGGCAGTTGTTTGGGCGAACCAAACGGACTGCAGAAATTCATTTGCTAGGGAATGGTGAAGAAATATCTTCTTATTTTAAGACAATTTTTTATTCACAGATTTACAGAATGACCTGCTACAAAGGCTGGAATATATAGCCAATGGGAAGGGTTAAAAAAGCAAAACATATTGTTGGCTCATTATCTACGTGGAAACGGACTTTGGTTGTGTGTAGGGTATATTATAGGTATAGCAACTATATGGTTGTTTGCAACATGCTCATTTGGCCAACAGCTATTCTTCCTGATCCCCACATATATTTATATGCACGGATTTGCTGAGTGTGCATATATATGCACCCCTGGTGCTGGCATATTCTCTCTTGAGAACAAAAGGATTGGCATGTTGAAATACAACTATCCGCTCCTTCTCCCTCCTAAAATCTGCCCTCAGGGGAGAGTCAGGAGGTCCCTATGCAGATTAGATAGTTGTCCAGTCCCACCAAATATGTGAGTTTTTCTGACATTCACCTAATGCCTGTGGCCAGTTTAAAAGTTTCTTGGCTACTGTCTACATGGTGGTATTTCAGATTGCATACAGGTAATATTGTCTCCTGGTGGAATGTGAGGTTATATAGAATTACACTGGATAGATTATGTGTTGTATAGAAACTGCATGCTGCTATGTGATAGTAGGTGGAGGTATATAGTCTGTGTGATGGCATATAAGTATATCTGTATGATGGTATCAGAGATTATGAGGAGGGATAGAGGTTATATAATGTATAATTTATTTGGTTTACTGTACTGTGTTATATAATATTTAGTGACTTGGATGACCACTTTAATATCTATTTTAGATCTATTTAAAAGAAGTCTCAGAAACATTGTAATTGCCATAGACTAGCCATATAAGGCCCCAAAGTTCTGCGGTATATACTACTGTAGATGACTTGTGATCATTCAGGGCCCACTATAGATGACCTGTGATCGTTCAGGGCCTGATCCTACACTTAGCTTTAGATTCCTGACTTTCCAGCTACTCATCTGACGTAAAAAGGATTATCTATGTAGTGGAACTATAGAAAATACAATGTAAGGAAACAATTTCTTAAAGTGTTTTTTTATCAGTATTTCGTGGGGGTTCGACACATGGACCAGGCACCGATCAGCTGATCCAGCTACCTCCAGACACTGGAAGCTATTGGTGTATACTGAGCCTGAAGCTGCTCTACTTGTATTCACATAATTGGTACAGAGCTACAGTCCCCCGGCACCACCGCTATAATATGGATAGGTTACAGCTCTCTGTCTATTACTTGAATAGGAGCAGAGCTGCTTCCGGCCACATCCAATACAGTAGTTTCGAGATCAGCTGGTCGGTGTAGGGCCCGGGTGTCAGACTCCCAACTTATCAAATACTGATGACCTATGCTGTGCATTGGTTATCACTATAAAAAAAAACACCTGGGGGCCGGGAGACCCCTTTATTTATACATTGATATTAATTTTCTTGATTCTGTTGATCAGGCAAAACATGAACAATTTTGAACTGGAATTGTTAAAATATTTTCCTTTGTTTACATGTTGATGCTACATACTTAATATGGTGCCCTCTGGTGTTCTTTTGATTCCTACTCAGAATGTCCACCTCATGTGGTCAATGCTGGTGAGACTACCATGCTTCAAGTGCACTTTTCTGTCCATGTAGAGACACTGAACATGTGTGACCACTGACATTGGACACTTTAGGTGGACATTCTGAGAGCAAATCAAAAGAACACCACAGGATGCCATAACAAATATGCACCGCCAATACCTAGACATAGGAATATTGTAATTACTCTAGATGAAAATTTGTTACATTTTATATGACTTAACAGTGGAAATTAATATTGATACTTGGAAGAACCCCTTTACTCTTCGCCTCAGCTATTAATATTGTTATTGTGACATAAATGTGTCGTGTTGTTTTTCTTCCATACTCTCCAGACATAGAACCCTCATTAACAGCGACTGAAGTTAATTATATCAAGTCTATCATTATTGGCCAATAAGAAGTCACAAGAGAGGCCAGAGCATATTGCAGAAAATCTGGTCCAGGTGCTCTCCAAAGATCAGTGGCATCGGTGATACGGCACTGATTTCCTAAACTGCCGACAGGAACTTCTGGTTTGATGTTTTTAATAAACAATATGTTTAGCAGTAGTTTGCTTTTTCGTAAACTCTTTCACTGGGGATTAGGAAGTCCCTGTCTGAAAAGTGCTGTCTTTATATGAGTAACCTCTCTATATCTCTGCTTTAGAATTCTGCCCACCAAGCATTGCTGCCTTTATTATTTATTACTACATTATAGTGAGTGACCAGGCGTCCCATTACTGCAGTGTTCTCCAGAAGAAAAGATGAATTATGTATTGTTTTACTGGCATCAGCTCTGTCTAGCCCAAATGAATTTGGGATGAAATGAATGGTCATCCTAACACTGTATTATAACAGTAACTTCTGTGTTTCTCAGCTCATTACACTTATATAGGCATTTATAAATAATAACCTGAATTTTGTGTGTATTTGTGTGTATCGGTCACAGACCAAGCTGCTGGACCTGAGACCATTCATCGGGACTGGCTGCAGCGTTGCATGTGGGTTCAGAAAAAAAAAACAGATTGTGACAGTATTGTAATACCCATCTGCACATGCCTGGATTTCCGCCTAGTGTGGATGTTGACATGGTAACATGTGTCTGCTTATCTTGGCAAGGATTTGCAGTTGTCTCTAGAACAGCAGTGAGTGGTCTCTAGTAGCTCTTTGTTACAACAAAAAGCATTACAATTCCCATGTTTATTAAAGATGGCATAGCTAGAAAACAATACTGCAAATAATACTCCAGGAATCCAGCTCTTGAAAGTGAAATATGATTTTCGCTTTCTGATATGATTTGCGAGTTTCTGAATTGCTTTATATTGCAAACAATCTGATAGGAAACCAACTGTGTATACAGTATATAACCATTTTAATCTATCCTATAGGGTTGTGTGTTTAGGATGATTAGGAAAATTGTCAAAATATTCAGAATAAAAATTCCTTGTGCTATTACATTTTATAGATAACATAATTGGATACACTGAATATTTATAATTTCACAAAATGTATAATTTTGCTTGCAAACTTCCTATTTTGAAGCTGTAACTGACCTATATAAAGTTGACTATACACTTTAAGTTGCTGTCAGCCAAATTCAATCTGCAGACATCCATCTCAACCCTCCATGCACATGCATGCTTGGTTCATTCAAGTGTGCATGTGTTTCCAATATAGAAAGGGGATTAAGCCAGTCCCAGATACCTCTTTAATAGAAAATTCAACATCCCTAATCCTAATTATTTCCCTGACATTATATGTTGGGAGAGTTGGCACACTCCTTATTCACATAAGACAGTTGGTTGATACCATCAAATTTGTCAAGTTCAGCCAACAGTTATGTGTATGAGCACCTTAGGACAATGGAGGCTTCAAGAGGAATCCTATTAAAGGGGTTGTCCAACTCTTTTTTATATTATTTAATAGTTCTGCTGATGATCAAAATAAAAAAAAGCTTTACTAACTTCTCCCCAGGACTATATTTCCATGGGCAGCAGCTCTGGTCTTCTGTATAGTCCCCTGGCTGATGTCACCAGTGACGTCCCATAGGTGACTGCTGCTCAGTAGTGACCTCTTAAAAACTGCTCGTGATTGCAGCGATGTGTTGTTTGTGAAGAGATGACTGGTGAGGCTGATGACTGGCTGCAGCAGTCACCTAGCACTAACAGCCCAGGGACCTATAAACTAAAGTCCGGAGCTGGCGCCATTGGAAACAGCCTGGGGAATGGTGAGTAAAGGTTTTTATGTCTATGGTCCCCTCAAAAGCGCTATTAAATAATATAAAATGAGTCAGAACACCCCTTTAAGCTTCCATTGTCTTAACTAACTGAAGCATACAGTAGAGAGAGAAGCATACAAGAGAAAACCAAAATGATATATCAGTGAACTTACAAACATCTCATCTATAATCCTGTATCACCCATTTCAGGGTCTCTGTAGATGTATACTGTTAAACCTATCTGTAATCTTTTTAGAATAAAAGAGACCTCAACTATGTCCAGCTGGATAAAATTGGAATTAATTTTGTTTTTGCTTTTTTTTTTCTTTGCAGACAACATACAGTTTAGTAGAATTAGTAAAACTCTTCATGAGCGGTGGATATCATAGTGGTTGACAAAATGACAACAAGGGAAGTAAAATTGTTCATAAAATCAAATGTTAATAAAAAGAAAGTTCATGGATATAAATTAAATTCAACGTAGGTTGGAAAGCATGAGTCTAGAAGGACACTAAATACTAGAGAACACTAAACTAGGCAATAGCGCTCAATACCATGCAGGAGCTGCAAAAGCAAATACAGCCTTGAAAATGAAAACTGACATATTTTAAGATAAAGGTAGTCATAGACATATCTTACACGGGCATAACTAACTTAAAGCTTCTGGACTCCAATACAAAATATGTAACGGGCCCTATTTACCATGTGCTATCTATAATACTGGTGTGTTCTTATGTTGTAGAGAGGCCTTTAGGCAACATGAGGCTCCAGGACCCGGTAGCGATTGCTATCTCTGCACCTTCGATAGCTATGCCACCCAAGTGTGGGTAAATGGGAAACAAAGAATCCTATTCCTATTAGATAGAATCCATCTTGCCCTTTATATGATTCCACCAAACAAAGGAAAACACCAGGACTTGTCCAACAATTATCTAGATTCTACAACCAGCGTAAGGGTGTTCATACACCTTCAGTAGATGATGAACAAATGAGATTCCAACAGCTATTCCTCCTAACTGTCCATACACATACTTGGTTGGTTTGGCCTAGTTTGTCTTTCCCCAATATCATCTGTCAAGTCGTGAGGCCTCCATACACATAAAGTAGTCAGGATAATAGCAGGTTTTGGCAACTTTTTTTCTTAATAATTGTTATGCTGGGAAATGCTCACTAAATTGTTCTATGTATAAATATTGAATGTAATAAAGTAATTTTTATTTATTAGTTATTTTATGTATTCTTTTATTTTATTATAATATTTTATTATACATTTGACAGACAGTTATTTGAATTTGCAAAAATAAACAAGTATAAATTTTGAGATTTTTGTGGTCGAGTCTTAACATTTTTCAATATGCTTGGGGTATTTAGTAAAACAAGGTACAATAGAAATGTAAGCTTATAATAAAAATGTAAGACTACATTTAGTGTAAACTTACAATAGAAATATAAGAATATGTTCAGTGTAAGCTTACAATAGAACTGTAAGAATACGTTCAGTGTAAGCCTATTGCAATTCTTGCGATAGCTTTTCTTATTTTTACCTTCTAATCAATTACACATTTAGCAATGAAGCATTTTAGATTGGTGACATTTTCTGTAACTGCAGCAAAAACACTAAGATTCAGACTGTAGATAAAGCTTTAAACTACAGAGCTCTACCAAACCATGAATTCCAATATTTGTGTTCCTATCTGAACAAGATTGCTCTGTAAACCAGCTCGTATCCCATTGAGCTGCGATAACAGAATCCACAGACTGCTGCGGGAGATATATGAAGAGATCAGTTCAGGATTTTTACCTTACATTAGTGTCAACCTGTTGCTCACTTTCAGTTGCCTTTAAAGTCACTTTAATCTGATAATAGCATCTCCATATGCCCATTGCTGTGGAAAGGATTGAGACAATCAGTATTTTATACCCTGAACAACAGGTTTAAGTCTGTACGTGTGATACAAATTCACCAGAGAGCTCACCATTTGAAAAATTCCCTTGCAGGATGATTCCAGTTGAGGTATTCTGCACAGCGAGGGTAGCAACCACTAAATTGCAATTATATCTGTACTAGTGTTTTCAATTTGGGATGATCTGAGCAGACTGTAGATTAATACATTGCATGCCCATAAATTAACCGCATGTAATTAACTTTTCTCTCTTCCAGTACGTGTGGCTTAAAATTTACAAATCACAAACAATTCATAAAATTCATGACAAAATAATTTACATATGCATTGTAATACATTGAGTAAGCATGGAGCAGAATATGATATTAC
This sequence comes from Leptodactylus fallax, assembly GCA_947044405.1. Lineage (NCBI taxonomy): Eukaryota > Metazoa > Chordata > Amphibia > Anura > Leptodactylidae > Leptodactylus > Leptodactylus fallax. The sequence continues at coordinate 10,442,404 of CAMRHE010000016.1, forward strand.
ATAGATTACAGTATTTTCCTTTTAAATGGATATCAGCAATATGAACATATATGAGGACTGGGTAGGAAAGAACTCTAAACTAACCAAACACATAATGATTTTTCATCAGATTAGAAGAAGATGGATACTACTAATTTATCTGATGAACCAAAATTGTTCTAATAAGTTTACTCTATAATCGTTTCTTTAAATGAGATTTTTTTGTGTGTGGAAGGTAATTAAAAATGGAATATCTTCAGACACCATCAATCAACATGCTGGTGAACCATTTTGAGCGGATACCTGAAAATTCAAAGAAGCACTCCAGAAAAATATTTTTGTCTCCTTGAATATTATTACTGAATAATTTACCAACAACTTTATTGTGGAGTTATATGCTCCCTTCTGGGGCACAGACCTCCCTTCTACTACTCTACTCCATACAGTGACCCACATTTACTATTACAGCTTCACCTGAAAGTGTCTAAAACTGCAACTCAATTTGGCACATTTTAAGTTCACAATGATGCATCACATCTCCTGTGCCCCATTCACCACTTTATAAGAGTGGGGTGGGAATCTAGGTGGGCCAGGGTTTGGGATGTCTTGGTCCATCAGAGTTATATCAGGAATCTATGCCAGCATATGACTGGTGTATATTTGAATTCAGAATCTCCAGACATTCCCTAGAATTATTAAGAGGTCAGAGTTTCTGGTTTGTGTATTGCCTGTGGAGGAATGGATTAAGACTAGCGTAGGAAATCCCAGTCTTAATAAATTGCCCTCTTGTGTTTCCTGTATGAATAGGTCAAGCAATGTGATCAAGCCAAATAGTGACTTTTTTCATTTGCATCCTACTTGCCACTTTTCGTAAAAGTGGGTAGAGTGAGACAGAAATCTAGGTGGGCCAAGGCGGCGATGTCTCAGCCTGTCAGATTTAATGTAACTCATGGTAGAAAAGTATTATGAATTGGAGTCTCTTAGTAATTCTGACACATCTCAGTTCAGCACACAAAAGTGATTAAGACCGTCACAAAAAGGGCATAAATTGGCGCATGAATCAGTCTCACTGTGCTCATCGGAAGGGAGCACATAACTTCACAGTAAAGCTTTCACTAAATTTTTATTTTATATTACACTACACACCAGCTCATTTTCAGACACAGAGACAAATTTTTTAAGTGCTTCTTTAACTTATTCAATATGTTTGTATGTACACTTTCTAAAGTAAAATTATACATGTATTAATTGATTCTTCAAATACAAAGTGTTCCTTCAATGGACAGTTTCATGGATATTTATTTTGGTGCATTTACAAAATGACAAAAACTGGGAAACCAAAACTATGAGAAAAATATATCCAAACTGAACATATTTAAAAACACTTGTCTGTGCCAGACGGTAGGTTTACACCTGCGTTCAGGTTTCTGTTTGGGGGGTCTGCTTGGGGACCCACCCGAACGGAAACCTAATCCTCTTAAAAAAGCGGTTACCTTCGGGTTTTCGTCCAGTTTCCACCTGAAAAGGGAATGGGGAATGAAATCCCCAGGCGGAGACCAGGTATGAACCTAGCCTGACTTGTCTATTTTAATAAATACTTGTATCACCTATGACAATTCTGTAGCAAGTATTCTTATAACTGAGTATTGAACTTTTGCTCTTTTATTCCTTCTTTAAATGTATGATATTGACAATTCGGTGTTACATTCCTTTTGTCAAAGAGGTGTAACCCTACAAGGTTTAGCACTACCATCAAACATTGGACCATTATTTATTAAAACAAACATGTCTGGAGCACTGCCAGGACCTCATTAAAGGCTGCTATTATATATCATCTTGACCACCATACACATTTAGTGTCTGTTCACACCAGCATCATTGGAGCTATAATAGCTATGACAGATATGTGAACACATACCGATGAAGTTTGATGTATTCAATTAACTTACAGTATAATGGATGCCAAACTTTTGATATTTTTGACAATAATCTGCAAACTACATTGTTCTTGACTTTAAAAATACCAGTAATCTCGAAGAACTGACAACATGCCAGTGTGTACAGAGCATAGTGCTCATTTCCGAATAATTTTAGATGTAATCATTTCAGATGTAATAAATACATGCTCACATTTTTATACTTCCATACATAAGTGCAGTAAATACTATATACATTGGGCTTTTGAACAACCAAATACCATAGTGCAATTTACTATCTAGAAATGAAATAGGTCATTATTTGATTAGAGTCATGGTGGATTTCACTATTGTACTATCCCATTGTCATTGTGACATGGCTAGCCTGTACACTTTAATAATTCGCAGTAGAATGATACATTACAGTATATAAAGGATTGTATATGGATCAAATTAACGTGACATGGATCAATATAAATCATTGGTCTGTCTGGAGGTATTCTGTCTGCTATGATCAGTCACAAAGCAATATGCGAAAAAGGAATAATATCTTCCTTTGGCATTGAAATATTCTTTTAGTAAGTCTGTCACTTCCTATTTCAGTTAACAAACTCGTGAATAAAGCTCATCACTGGTCAAGTATTACCCCTTCAGAATACTAAATAGGAGACACTGTGCCTGATAACATGAGGAGGACGCCGGGATATTCAGAAATAATTAACATCAGGATGGTGAGCCTGTACAATAATTCGGCAACATGAGCTTCACACATTCAATTAGGTCAATATACAGTATCAAGCAATTGTCAATCCCTTAACCATAGACATAGCTTAAACAATTTGAAACCATATGTATATATACACACTATATATATATATATATATATATATATGGGGCATCATACAAGTGAATCCAGTACTGGGCAATGGCTTGAAGATAAATATAAGGAATTCTGACTTTTGGTTATATATTACAGCTGAGGGGACATCTAACAGAAACTAAGAAACAACTCACACAAGAGCATGTCATGAACTAGGCAAAAGCTACTGAAAAATTCTTCAATATTCCAGGGCTTTCTTTCTAGCAGCAGGAAAACATTGCTTGAAAGTTCTACATAGGATCCTTCCTGTTTTTCAGCACCTATTTGATCTCTTGCTTGACAGGCACAAGGAAAATACAATAGTAACCACTACAAAAGAAACAGTGTATTGAGGTTTTGCACTCTGTTTTGGTTTGATGGTCTGCCCAGTGCATGTTACTGTGTATTTTATTCTTAGAAAAGGACCCAACAAAAGTGGAAATGTAGTTGGTATTGCAATGTTTCTACAGCATTACAGTTTTTGTTTGAGGCTTTTACTTGAGGTTCTGTTAACATCTCCATTTTAGGTACTGAGGATACAAGTATATATCAGGAGTACTCCCTGATGCATACTCCAAAGTGTCTTTAGATTCCAGTGTCCCAGGCCTTCCTACACCATGGCCTAATAATACGTCAAGGCCCACTGTGGCCACCCATTATCTTAGCATACATTTAAAAAATGGGGAAAAAGTTTGTTAAGTTGGTCTTTTTTTGTTTGTAGACCTAAAATTAATGTAAATAAACATTGTATTTGTACAACAAGCAAGTCCCAGTATGCAAAAAAGTAAAAATAGGCGGCACTCCATGGAAAGTAGTAAAAATTGTGAGTTTATTCCTCCATACAAAAATGCAACGTTTCAGTTCAAGACACTTGAGCCTTTTTCAAGCCAGAATGCTCAAGTGTATTGAGCTGAAACGTTGCATTTATGGGGCAATAAACCCACAATTTTTACTATTTTCTGTGGAGTGCCGCCTATTTTTGCTTTTTTGCATATTAGGAATTGCTTGTAGTAGTGTTGTAGTGATGTGCCTGGAAAATAGTGAAGGGACTTACAACTCACTTGAGGGCTGTGGCTCCTTCAGTCAGCTGATCAGAGGGAGTGCTGAGAGTCGGACCACCACCAATCTGAGACTGATGGCCTATCCTAAGTTTAGTCTAATAATTTTGTACTTGAAAATCTAATAGCATTTAAAAAAAAAAAAAACTTTATGCTATAAATGTGTACTATTTTTTAAATTCCTTTAATTCACTGTAATAAATGTCCGATTTTCATACATCAACCACATCATTTAATAAGTGGGGAGAATGAGTCATTTGTGAGTTTCAATTGTATTGACAACAAAATAATAAATTCTTATAGCAACTAACTAAAAAATATTAAATGCACGTGATTAAGCGTCTTCTATGTTATATATAATGATATATTATTCAGTGAATCTAGAAACATCAAGCCTGAAACACACCATATATTTTCATATACGTTTTTAAACAATTTCTCAAGGCATTTAGTCACCAAATATCCAGTGCCCCAATTTTTGAAAGCTACAACTAAGAAATATAATTTAGCTCTCTAATTTCTCTCCATAGAGTTCTAAAAACTTTGTAGTTACCGGTACAGGTCACTTACAGTAGTGATATCCTCGGGCAAAGAACAAAATCAAACTTTCCCCAGAGAGACATTGACTCTTCTAGCAGCAAAAACTGTTAAATAACTCTTGTTTGGTTGAACTAACCCAATATTTATAAATGAACAAGCAAAGGTTGAAATCATTACAACTCGGTTACCTTCAGTCTAGAAATGAAATGATACTCAAGGAGAGCAAATGGATCAAGATCAAAATAGCTTACAATAAAAATATTGAAGTTCAAGCCCTGTGTAATGGGCTAGAATTCACTTCTATGTTGTACTAAGTGAAGATGTCTTCACATTTGTGCACACTGATTGCATTTTCAGCTCTACCATCAAAAAGGTCTCAGTGGGCAACCTAGCGGCAGCAAGCGTACCAGCTGAACATCACTAGGGAAGGTTATATGGATTCAGTCCTATTGTGGCCTGCTGTAAACGACACACAACACAATTTATGAATTTTTATGAAGCAGAAGAACAGGTCACAGGCAATGAACCATGATCTACAAGTGTAAACTTGCTGCAACTTCAAATGAAAGGAGAAAAAGTACACTCATTTTTTTTTTTGAGTCTTTGGCTGTGAAAGGCAATAAAAATCAATAGCAACAGCTACAGACAATTAGAGGTGTTATAACTTTGAGAACAGTGCAGAAAATGATAGTTAACCCTGCAGCAGAGGTATCAACTTGGGTACAGTCTATCCCAACGGATGAAGAACAGTTCCTGCTTATAAAGGCAATGAGTTATGATCATGTGACATACTTTTCTACTTTTTTTCTATACCATTTCAGCACTTGTGGGGCTCTCAATGACTAGATAATAGAGGGGGGGTCTCATTTTCATAGCTATAAATGTAAGTAGAATATTACAAGTGGAATAGTTGAAATGCCAGCTCTTCACGAAATATTAATTCAATTTTATTCAGCTTTGTCTACAAGGTAAATACTCATTTTATGAATTAAAGAAACGTATTATTTCCAACTCTAGATAAATATAGACCAATGATTCCAGATGTAATATCTAGGATATTTAACATTTGCCTCACTGTTACTGTTATTATTCATTAATAATTTTATTAGTAGTAAAAAAAAAAAAAAAAAAAGAAGAAATTTCAAGTATAGTCTATAAGAAACAAAATCACCATTAAATCTCAAAAGACAGACTGGTGGTTTGTGCACATCTTAAATAAAGGCAACGACAAGCACAAAGCACACCAGATTTATCAAGCGGCTCTGGTCTTTTAATGAATCAGGTATCTGTGTGCTAGAATGGAAATCTGTGCCAATAAGACATTGGCCTTGTTCTCCTGTATAACTCATGCTAGATAACTAGCGTGAGTTATAAATATTTGGGGCCGAGATGTTCCTGGCCCGCTCTGCTCTGCACCCTACTCCACTCAAATGTTTGGTGCACATTGTCACCCAACTATATCAGAAAACCAAAAAAGACAGGATACCCATATGGGGGTTAAAGGGTGAAAACTGGGTAGGTTATTAGATAACGCCATTGGGAGTTGCTCAAGGCCAATCCAGTTAAGTTGTCCATTACAAAGTTACATATTCCCAACATTCACTGATGTCATAATCTGTAGGACTGAAATCCTATCCCTGCACCATCCATTCCATGAATATCTTATGTACAGCATTGCATGTTAATGAGGCATTTGTCCACAATGCTGGAAGTCACTGTGCCTATGGAACACATGAAACAGGTGTCAGATTCCTAGTCCTTCAGATTATTACACCATATAACGCTTAGGATTTCACTATGAATTTTATAACATCACTAACAATGACTATATGAAAAAAATTGAAGGAAGATTTTTGTAAGTGCCTGACTTATAAAATTAAATGCATCTTATTATCATTGAAATTGGTGACAGACCACTAGTCATATCAAGGTCAGATAATAGGTTCATATTCCAGTATACGAATGTGCCTTAAAAACTATGGAAATCTAAATATATCATAGTTGCAGATATTAAAACTATCTGAAAACACTTTGGGTACATTTTTGCCGAGATCTTATTACAACCAAGCTCAAAGATATACTTTAGATCTAGTTCTCTGAAGGTTTGCTTCTGTCTACCATCATCCCTCTAGAGAACTACTTGGAATCAAATCATCTAATAATGAGAAACATGCAAGTGGTAAAACATGTAAAGTCTTAAATGAGAGGCTAAATCATACTGAAAAATGTTGCAAAGCTCTAGAAAACCCTAAAAAAATTACTAAAAGAGTATTTAAAATCATGCATCATGCAACATGGTTTCATGATAAGTATTACAAAGTGATATGTTAACTACATATGTATCTATGTGCAGACGCCCAATTTGGGAAGGAGTGTGAATTGCAGTCTTTCAAGGCATTTGTGAGAGCATGTTGTAATATTGTGTTTAGTTGGTTTCATAAGGAACTAGAATCTTTAAAGGGGTATTCCCATGACCGTAACCATTTTTAAATTTGTAGATATTTAAAAATTTTATATTTTTGCATATATAAGTAATTAAACATTTTGAAGAGTTTAAGATTTTCTCTAAATATCTTGTGGTCACAAGTTGTTGCCTTGATCGGTTGCCAGTGGATATGACCATGAATGGAAAACTTTCCTAAAGTCAGTAAATCAGCCATGATTTCCTTATTGTGGTCGGGATATCTTCTCATACATGTAGTGTCCCTACCTGATAACCCAGCTATAATAAGAAAATCATGGCTGGGTTCCTGACAAGTCCCAGACCATAGAAAGTTTCTGCATTTGTGGTTGTATCCATTGGCAACCGATCAAGACAACAGACTGTCACCAGTAAGAAAGTTAGATAAAATCTTTAAAACTCTGCAGAATTTTTAACTACTTATATTTACAAAAATGCTTAACTTGTAATTATCTACAAATATACAGTACAGACCAAAAGTTTGGACACACTTTCTCATTCCAAGAGTTTTCTGTATTTTCATGACTATAAAAATTGTAGATTCACACTGAAGGCATCTAAACTATGAATTAACACATGTGGAATTATATACTTAACAAAAAAGTGTGAAACAACTGAAAATATGTCTTATATCCTAGGTTCTTCAAAGTAGCCACCTTTTGCTTTGATTACTGCTTTGCACACTCTTGGCATTCTCTTGATGAGCTTCAAGAGGTAGTCACCTGAAATGGTTTTCACTTCACAGGTGTGCCCTGTCAGGTTTAATAAGTGGGATTTCTTGCCTTATAAATGGGGTTGGGACCATCAGTTGTGTTGTTCAGAAGTCAGGTGGATACACAGCTGATAGTCCTACTGAATGGAGTGTTAGAATTTGTATTATGGCAAGAAAAAAGCAGCTAAGTAAAGAAAAACGAGTGGCCATCATTACTTTAAGAAATGAAGGTCAGTCAGTCCGAAAAATTGGGAAAACTTTGAAAGTGTCCCCAAGTGCAGTGGCCAAAACCATCAAGCACTACAAAGAAACTGGCTCACATGAAGACCGCCCCAGGAAAGGAAGACCAAGAGTCACCTCTGCTGCGGAGGATAAGTTCATCCGAGTCACCAGCCTCAGAAATCGCAGGTTAACAGCAGCTCAGATTAAAGACCAGGTCAATGCCACACAGAGTTCTAGCAACAGACACATCTCTACAACAACTGTTAAGAGGAGACTGTGTGCAGCAGGCCTTCATGGTAAAATAGCTGCTAGGAAACCACTGCTAAGGACAGGCAACAAGCACAAGAGACTTGTTTGGGCTAAAGAACACAAGGAATGGACATTAGACCTGTGGAATCTGTGCTTTGGTCTGATGTGTCCAAATTTGAGATATTTGGTTCCAACCACCATGTCTTTGTGCGACACAGAAAAGGTGAACGAATGGACTCTACATGCCTGGTTCCCACTGTGAAGCATGTAGGAGGAGGTGTGATGGTGTGGGGGTGCTTTGCTGGTGACACTGTTGGGGATTTATTCAAAATTGAAGGAATACTGAACCAGCATGGTTACCACAGCATCTTGCAGCGGCATGCTATTCCATCCGGTTTGCGTTTAGTTGGACTATCATTTATTTCTCAACAGGACAATGACCCCAAACACACCTCCAGACTGTGTAAGGGCTATTTGACCAAGAAGGAGAGTGATGGGGTGCTACGCCAGATGACCTGGCCTCCATAGTTACCAGACCTGAACCCAATCGAGATGGTTTGGTGTGAGCTGGACCGCAGAGTGAAGGCAAAGGGGCCAACAAGTGCTAAGCATCTGTGGGAACTCCTTCAAGACTGTTGTAAGACCATTTCAGGTGACTACCTCTTGAAGCTCATCAAGAGAATGCCAAGAGTGTGCAAAGCAGTAATCAAAGCAAAAGGTGGCTACTTTGAAGAACCTAGAATATAAGACATATTTTCAGTTGTTTCACACTTTTTTGTTAAGTATATAATTCCACATGTGTTAATTCATAGTTTTGATGCCTTCAGTGTGAATCTACAATTTTTATAGTCATGAAAATACAGAAAACTCTTGGAATGAGGAGGTGTGTCCAAACTTTTGGTCTGTACTGTAGATATGATTATGTTCATGGGAATACCCCTTTAAAGCATATCTTCAATTATGAAACAACTTTTCATCAATTAATAGTACAGGTGAATATAAGAAACTTTGCAATAATTTTTATTAAGGAACTCTGCTCCACTTATTAGACTGCTCTCTTTCTCCTTATCTTCACTCAGACTATTTGTTTACATAGAATCCATAGCTGTGTCCAGCTCACACATAAAATTTATGGAGAGAGGAGGTGGATAAGGAGGCTGTTAAGAGGTTATCGGTGTACAGAATGACACAATAAATCTATTATCTCTACCATAGAGTATTAAAGGAGCTTTCTGAGTCACAGAATAGCAGAATGTAGCAGTAGCAGTTATGTGTATGTATTCCAGTAGCTTCCTTCTTCCCCTCTCTTTTCCATAGTCTAATATTGAAAAAGTAACTCAGCTTGATAAATGCAGAAGGAAACATATTTCTTAAATAAGATATAATACAAAGTGTCTTATATTTACCTTTACTATTCATTTACACTTTTGTGAAAATAGTTTTATGTTTTAAAGGAGCTAATCACCTAATACTAATACCTATATGCAGGGATCTGAAAGCTGGGATTGCCATATATCAGTTGTGCTGGGGCTACACATCTCCCGGTAATATTTTTTGTGCTACTCAATTGCTGTACAATGTGTAGTGGTAGGTTTAAGTACTGCAGCTGTGTCCCATTTAGAATGGGACAGCTCTGTAGTACCTAAACCTAGGGCTACATGTTGTACAGTAATTGAGCAGCTTCAAAAAACATTACCAGAGCTGTGCAGCCCCAGCATTATTGACCTGCTGGCAAAAACCCTTTAATAATACAATGATAATTCTATTTTGTCATAATATGAAATAACTTTTTCATAAAACAAATGGGATAATATATTGGCCGTCCTGTCACTAACATTAGTTATTACTACAGACTCATTTAGTTCTATGGTTAATAAGGGTTAAGCTAAATAATACAATATAAGAAATCTAATGATATTCATATGCCAGACATTTATTAGAATTGATACTTGGGTTTCAACTTTTGATTTCCATCTGAACTAGTAGAGTTTCAGGTTTACTGTCGCAGGCATTTTTATGTGAAGGATTTCTTCACTTTCATCCACATCCTCCCTGGAGGCTGAAGTAAACATCCTGGTCTCCCATGAATGCATCCTGAGCACATAGGGAATATAGCAGCAACGTGGATGCATTGCTATATTTCCTTTGAAGGTGCAGATGTAGCTGAGCAGCACACATCCAACAGAGACCAGTTTGTCTATTCCAGCCTCGAGGGTGGAAACAGCCAAACTTGTACACCCACAAATGACAGATTTAGCTGAGGTCCTTTCATAAATACTGCTAGATCTATATTAATACAGTTATGAGGAAATCAATCATTTTTTAATAGTTTTAGTGGTTTCATGAAATTCTGGAGGAGAATTCTAACACTGTTTTGCAAACTTGTTTTCTAGCCAAGTGAGAATAAGTAAATTAGCAATATTTAAAATATTTGGTTATCCCCTTTATTAGGGAGTAATAAAGCTCACCAGTGTATTCCAAGTACTGAATAAGCTTTATTGCTAATTAGAGATGAGCAAATCGAAGCTGCAGAAGTGGAATTCGATCAGAATTTCAGGAAATATTCAATTCGCATCGAATCCGGATTTCCTCACGCTTCATGGTAACAAATCGCATTTTGTTCAAAATGGCTGCTGTACATGTTAGGACATGGGGCAAGGAACTCTGGGAACACAGGATCGCCCACAATGCCACCAATCAGCAGCCAGCCCTGTGATGTCACAGCCCTTTAACCCCTTCGCAAGCGCTCACGACATGTTTGACCACTGCATCCAAGGTGTTAAAACCCCCGATTGGTTATGGAGTAGGGTGTTAGCTGTAACTGACATCTTGGATGCTGTGGTCAAACATGACCGCGGAATCCAAGGGGTTCCGCCATTTTGCCGCCCACCTTGGCTCTCTGCAAACAGGAAATAGCTGTTTATTCGCCGAGATTTAATTCGGATCGAAAAGAATCATATCAGAAAATTCGGCGAAGTTGCCGAATCAAATTTTTTAAAACTTCGCTCTTCTCTATTGCTAATATATAAGCATGTCCCCTGGAGCCCCAAAGTTTACCATTGCAGAGCACCACAAAGGAGGCTGGAAGTCTCATTTCTTTGCTTCCCCTGCTTACGTTCTGACTCTCGGTCACATGACTCCACTGTACTTAGTGGTCCAATGGCCGGATGAGAGGCGAGATGATAATATTTTATATTTATGCAGCAGAGTTAACCTGAACTTCTACAATTGGTGAAACTGCTGCATTCTGATCTCTTATCATGGAAGACAGCAAAAACTAATGAAAGATATTACATCACAGCAGTTTAACAAATTGCAGAAGTTCAGGTTAACTCTGCTCCATCTGTATTTATGATAGATAAATAGATAGAAAGATAGATCTTAATAGTATTATTAATGGAAGGTCTATTCAATAGACATATTACAATCTGATGTATGCCGCAATCTTGAGCATGGTTCATCTTTATGCATACAGGGCCACTGGAGTTGAACAAGCACTGTAAATGCACTTAGTTTAAGTATATAATGGTTGCAGTCACCATGATTATGTATATATTAGGCCATATTAATAATGCAGGAGCGAACCCTGAAGATATATTTTAGATAAGGTTCTCGGTAGGTTGATTTGATCCACCATCAACCTTCGATAGAACAGTTTGGAATCAGATCATGTCATAATGAAATGAATGCTAGCAGGAAAATATGTGAAGATGGAAATAAAATTAAGCTGTATTGCAAAATGTTCCGTTAGGTGTCACAAAATCAAACTGCTGAATGAAACAATATACAGAGCAGCAGCATATTAGTCATGTAACATCATTTAAGTAATGGTTAAATGCCTGGAAGCATCATAGGCTTATTTAATTAATGTCTTCATTGTATTCCAGCCATGAACAATAGGAATCACCATAATAAGCAGTAGCACACATAAAACATTTTCTATGGTCAAAAACTGAGTTAATTCCCTTAATTGAAACACAATGTGATTCATAAAAGGTTTTGCATCAGTTCTGGCTACAATCCAGGTTAGATGGATGTGTTTTTCCTACATTGACTTTTAATTTATCATTCTTGACCCAAGTCTTATGGTTAAGAATTACTATCTATTACTATCAGAGGGATTCACTAAGCTTTGATTAGCCGAATGGCTTTACTGTAAAGCCAGAAAACACCCCTGTTTCTTTCCAGGAAACACAGCCCTCGTCTGGCAATGATTTCAGTAGAAAAGGATAAAAACAAGAGAGAAAGATCACTGGGATATGTCTTGGCTGGAAAAAGAAATATGAAAAGATTCCTGCTATGAGGCAATAATCTGAAAAACTGTAAGAGCATGATTTGCACACTAAAGCCATCCATACTCATAAGATATCCTTCTCCCCGACCTCCCCATTAACTGAGCCAAGCCTAGCGTGCATGTTTGGCTGAGCCTTGCATGCATGTTTATTCAGTAGGGGAGAGAAAGGAAAGCTGCAAAGCCGCAAACAGACACTTATAAGAGCAGCTTATCTCCTGGCAAAATGAAGGATTGAGCACTCTGATATCTGAAATTGGTGACATTTGTGTAATGTACATTGGCAGCTTAGAAAGAGAGGGTGCTGTACAAATGTAAAGATGACAACAGACATGAGGATAATTCTGTCTATCCAATTGTGATGTCAAAGCTGGTTAGTTCATGCTTTTATCTATCATATCTATAAGTTTACTATATTTATGATCCAAAATAAAGCTTAGCCTACATCCCTACCCTTTTTACAATTAAAGGGGTTGTTCAATTTCAGATCAATATTAATAGACACATTATTGTTTATATGATGAAAAGTTGTACAATTTTCCAATATACTTTCTGAATCAATTCCTCACGGTTTTCTAGATATCTGCTTGCTTTTATTCATTCTTCTTATTCCCAGTGGATAAAAATCAGTCCATGGTCATGTGATATCCAGTCCATGGTCATGTGATGTACACATAGGTGCACAGCTATAGTCGCAGTATAGTAATCAGACATGGGCCTGGTAATGAGCTGTGCACCTGTGTGCTCATCACATGACCATGGACTGTAAATCACATGACCATGGACTGATTTTTATCCATTAGAAGTTTTTATTGTCTATGTAATGTAAACCTGCCCAGGACAGGCCGCTTAAAAAAAAAAAAAAAACAAAGCTGCGCGATACCTGTCCTGGGCTGGTTTACAAGACCTCTGCATGTCAGCGCAGGCGGCGATACAATGATGTCATCGCGCCTCCTACGTTGACACGCAGACGTCGGGGACAAGAAGAAGAGGAGGCGGCGGCGGCATCAAGGCAGATGAGGATAAGTTTTTTTTATATATATAAATATGCCGTTGCCTGCTGGAGTATCCCCGGCACGTAACGGCCTATTTACTTACCGATCCCCGCTGCTGGTCGTGGCCGCCCCCACTTCCCCTTCTGCTATGGGACACAGAAGTGGCTGTGTGCAGGAGCGGGGATGGTAAGTGAGGCCGCGGCCAGCGAACCCCATCAAATACTACTATTATTATACTCCAGGGTCTTTTCAGACCCCGGAGTATAATAATCGGAGACCCAGGGGGAGGTGATAAACATAAAAACCTGTGTTACTCACCTCTCCGGCGATCCGATGTTGCTCCCAGCCGGCTTTGGCCTTCTTTGGTGACGTCCCAGGCGTCACGTGAGCCAGGCCGACGTCATTATGTCGCGACACCGGTCTGTGCGACATTGAAGAAGGCCGAATGCAGGGAGCGCACCGGGGCCCAGGTAAGTAACACTGGTTTTATATTTCTCACCACCTGGGTCTCCGATCATTATACTCTGGGGTCTTTTCAGACCCCAGAGTATAATAATAGTTCATGGGTGGGGGGTCACTATGGGACATAATACCGTGTGCAGGGGCCACTATGGGGCATAATACCGTGTGCAGGGGCAACTATTGAGCATAATACCGTGTGCAGGGGCAACTATTGAGCATAATACCGTGTGCAGGGGCCACTGTGGAGCATAATACCGTGTGCAGGGGCAACTATTGAGCATAATACCGTGTGCAAGGGCAACTATGGTGCATAATACCGTGTGCAGGGGCAACTATTGAGCATAATACCGTGTGCAGGAGTCACTATTGAGCATAATACCGTGTGCAGGGGCCGCTGTGGGGCGTAATACCGTGTGCAGGGGCAACTATAGAGCATAATACCGTTTGCAGGGGTAAACAGTATTTGTATAGTGCTTAATTTTTGATATATTCAGAAAAGGATGAGGATAGTATGTAACATGCCAAAGTCTTAGGCTTTAACAATACATTATGTTCTTCCTGGTTGACCTCAAAGGGCTGATTGTAACAGTAGTAATGTACAAATGTAACTACTGCTTAATAGCTCGCTTAACTGTTAAGGAGAAGTTACTTTTATACATGTGTAAAATAATCTTGGCCCTTCAAGGTACCCCGTGAGGCTGAAGTGTCCCCCGGAGAAAATGAGTTTGACACCCCTGATATAGATGATGACTGCTCGTTGCTGATCCTGGCCCTGTTTAGATATGGCAAGCAATTGGTTGACAACAAAATGATGACCTCATATTTAATTTGGACCTAAAATTATTGTCGTCAGCAGGACACCTCTTCATATCTATGGGATGTGCTGAAGACAATATGCAAAAAAAGTTTGTAGACTTCATTACAACAATTGTTTCTTCCTATACAGTTTACATTGTGAAGTGTAAAAGTCCTTTAAATGATTTTCGATTGACTTACTGTATTGTTAATCGTCCCTAGTTAGAGTCCTTTTGCATGCTGGCCATGATAAGTAAATTTTATCAAATCAGTTTTTGCTCACCCACAGCTTTTTCTCCTCATTCTGATTTTCTTTATCTATGTACTCCAGCTCCTTATATCAGTTCTCTGGAAAATAAAGTTTTTTACAGGGTTTCTCATCTACTCTATTTATTTGCCCACAGCTATTTTCCCCATTTTTGATTTTTGCTTCCAAATATATTTTATTTGTTTAAGAAATGTATCCCATCATGGCATGTGCTATGAATTGACTCAGTATATGTAATTTTATTTTCTTATATTTATTGTCACACTACCACTTTGGCTGAGTAATATTTGTACAACATTGACTATGGTATTGATATTTTTATGATGTTGTTTTATCTGAAATGTCCTTTGTAATTCATCTTATCACATCCAGATACAAGATCAGAGGCATAACTTCAATCTTCTAGATCTCAGTACAAAATCTAAAGTCCTCCACCTACCATATGATGGTGTATCTCCACCAACCATAATACCCATCAGGCAACCATGGTTCACATGTGACTAAAACCTTTGTGCCCCCTATAGTTACACCCCTACACAAGAAATTATGAAAGGAGAAGAATCATTGGAAATGAAGGCCCGTGTTTTGGGTTGTTCTATAAAACACAGGACTTAGGAGCTGCTTTTTATTTATAGAGGACAACCAAGCACATTTTTCTCTCGCCGAATAGGAAATGTATCTAAAACAGATATTTTTTTGTTATATACTGTTGCCTCAACAATGAATAAAACAAGCAGGCTTATAATATCAATTCACAGAGCTGTTTCTGCTTCAATGAGCTGTTACTGAAAGGTTCAGAACAAAGCTACAGGCACATCGGACAAAGCTGCTGTAACAGGATTTACATTAAACTGAGACTGATAAGACCACATCAGAGAAACTGCTCAATCTACCTTTGATTGGAATAGCTGCATAGCTGTGAGGTTCTTTGGCTCTGAGCACCTGATCACAGCATCTCGATTATGCTTATCAGGATGTAATTTTGATCTAATCTAACATTTACAGGATAATGCACTTCTCATGGCATTTGAAGTATGCTATATAGTATTAGTCCAACTGCTGCCTATGGCGGATAAAAAGCACTTAAAAACATTATCAAAAGCTGGTTGTGTCCTTTCAAAAATGCATGAAGAAAATATCCTGTAGATTACTATATGAAAGAGAAACAACTGCGATCCCTGTTCAACTTCTCAATGAAATTGATATTAGCTAAATAACTATTAACCTAAAAGAGTAAATACACATATTGGATTTTATTGCTTTATCGGTGATACACAACATCCACGCTATCCAAAAAGTCTATATGCTTCTTCCCAGAATTGGCTGAATATCATGTCTTTTCTCAGAAAATGTGAGCAATGTAAAATTACTTTCCATTAAGATGGAGTAAAGAGTTCATATATACTCCATTATGTGTGTTTCAGAGGTTACCAGTCATTTAGAGTAACTATCTCTTAAAAGTATAGTGCTTTCGAATTGTGATGACATCATCAGTGTTTGTCATTAGTGGTACATCGTCGGATTCAAATTATACTGCGTTTTCCCTTAGATCACTAAAAGATCACAGTTATAACAATAATAATGTCTATCTGGAAGCTTTAAAGCGTGGGGCATAGGTTAACACAAGGCTATACCCATATCTCCAAAACTTTTAGCGGTGTTCTCTGTCTGAGCAGCCTTAGTGATGACCAGACGCTCACAGCAAACTATTACTACGCTATGACCAGGATGTACCTCTATAGTGGTGCTACCATGTAGATTTTGTACACTGCAGGGCATGTACACTAGTGTAGGCCCAATAGTAGCACTAACACACAAGAAATTACTCATACCACTATTTATTTATTTTGCTCACTTATATAGCACTATCATATTTCACAGCGCTCTACAGATATATTGTTGACACTGTCCCATATAGGGCTCTCAATCTACATTCCCTATCTCATTGGAGTGTGGGAGGAAACCCCACAAACACATGGAGAACATACAAATTCCTTGCAGATGTTGTCCTTGGATGGATTTGGACCTAGGACTCCAGTGTTGCAAGCAACAGTGCTAACCACTGAGCCTTTGTGCTGTGCCCACCATTTGGAATTAAGAATGTATTATAAGAATCATAAGATTATAAGATTATGTGCGCTAAACTTTTTGAGATAATTTCCAAAAATTGCATTGAAAAGTGATCTTCTAGGGATGTTGTACTCTGACAGAAGATGGTTATCATGCATAGTAAAGGGAAATCTCTCCAAAAGACCACCTCTTTCAGAACATAACTCTTAGTCTAGATCAAATTTCACGTAACAGAGTTTCAGTTCTGCCATACATTATAAATGCTGATCACCTTCTTTTAGAAGACCAAAACCTTTATGACCACCTTCAGTGTAATTTTGGGTAGTCATCCCAAATAAGTTTACCAAAATTGTATAGGCTGAAAAGAAAATCTGTAACAGGAAACGTGATCTGTTTAGCAGGATGGTCATTTCAAAGAAGTGGTCTTTTGGAAAGGTTTCACTGTGATAAGATATGGTTATGGAAGTGTTTATAGAAATGCAACAGGCTGTACAGACACCATCACATGTCTCTATGGTCACCAATATGGCAGAAATATACAACAGACAGCAGAAGATTACACAATAAATTTAACGTGCCAGTTTTGCTATGTTTTCATGTATTGCTAGGTTCATATCACATTTTTATTATACAGCTCATACCCCCATTTGGAAAAGGTATGGGAAAAATGGATGCAAACAGATGACATGGAAAGAGCTTCTGTTTTATAGACTAATAATTAAAAAAAAGTATATATGTCTGTTTGTTTCCAGAACATAAAAACATCATCTGACACAAGCATCTGTCCTGCAAAAAAAATGGACAGAGGCATATACGTTTTTATTTTATTATTATAGAACTCTATGTAAAAAGGATGCCGTTTCCATGGCATTTGTTTACATCTGTAATTTTGGCATATGCTTTATTTTGTTTGTTTTTTTTCAAAACAGAGACTTTAACTGTATAGCCAAGGCTAAGTTCACATTGGCACCGGCCTGTCAAATGAAAACACCACCAGACAGGCAGATTACTACAATAGCGGATACATATGGATTTCGAGAGACCCTATTGATTATAATGGGGTCCATCGGTTGTCCATTGTTTTTACACTTAAGTCGGCGGATGAAAAAGCTGTGTGTGCAGGGCTTTTTATCTGCTGATTTCAGGTGGACACTGCGACAGAGGCTTCTATGGAGACTCTGATGAAGAGGTGAACTTTACCTAAAATGTGAACCTATCCTAACACTTGTAAATTGCGACAAAGGCTTTACTTTCCCACATTAGCTACACTGATATACCTACAGATTTATATACAAATGCATATACATATGGCCTCTTAATAATTTTGGTACATCTTGGGAGGTCCCCTGCACATGAACTGAAATCTACAAGTACGCCAGTCAGTGGCTGGAATGAATTTCAGGTATAACTCTAGCCAGTTTTTGGGCATGACTTATAGTAAATATGATGAGTCAAGGTGTCCCTGCCCTGCCTCACTTAGATTCCCACCCACTATCTTATAAAGTGGGAAGTGGGGTGAAAAAATGCTAATATGGTGCATCTTAGGTGCAAATCAGGGCTGTGTGTGTAAGATGTGCCACTGCTATATCAGTTTTCTGGTGTAGCAGCGATAGTAAATTCTTCCTAGAATATCTGTGAAGAATTAGAATTTTTTTTCGCCATGATTACATACGACTGATATAACTGCATTTTCCTTTCATATTTACACAAGCAGCTGTGTCTGTTTTAGCAAATAGAACTCTGCTTGTCTACTTCCTTAGAGATGGCTTAGAGTTTTTATTGAGACACAGCAGCGACACTCAGCAGCAAATGCCCTGCTATATTATACAGGAGAACAGAAGTAAGTACTTGAAACACTCTTCTTCCTTGAAAGTAAATCTTTCAGTAGACAGAACACAAATCTAAGACAGTTTATAAGTCTCCCGCAATATATTAACATCCATATATTATACTTTCTCCCTAGCTTCCGCTTCTATATGCAAGTGTGACTGTGGTTGCCAGTTCTGTCCTATACCAATGTAGTGAATAAGGAAAAAATACCTAGAATCATTTAAGTAGAACAGAATGCACCAAATACATGTGAAAACTTTAAGTACTTTAAGTTGACAAATTGCTTATATTTTGAAGGGGTGTTGTCTGGTTTAGAAATCGTCTATTAGGGAATTGTAAGCTAACAATTGGGGATCCCCTTCTCACCACCTGGTGGACCAATGTTTCTGTGGAATTACAGGAAATGGGAACTGTGTAATGCTGAGGATAATTTCAAATGGTGGATGTTACAGCAAGACCAACTTTGTAAATCTATCGTCAAAATCTTCCTGATATTGGCAGAAAGATGTCCTACTCACATTCATTTCATTGGGAGGTTCAGGTATAATCCTCATGAAAATTGAGCAATCTATCATCGAAATTAATAGGAGCAGTATTTTTTTGTTGCAGATTCCAGCATGTACGCTTAACATTAGCTTGCCCTGTGGTGGCATCACAGGAAAATGAAGCACTTTCTACAGGTACCCCCACAGATTACAACTGATTGTGTGGGATTGCAGTATATAATACTATTGGGTGTTAACAACCAATTCATATACAAGATTGGATATATGTTGGCTCTAATTTAATTTTGTCCAGACCTGGAAAAGAAAGCAAACATTTTTTTTACCCAAAGGGAAATTTGCCTAACCAAATGTGTCAGAATTATCACTTAAAATGCATCAGAAATCTGTCATACATGATATATATATATATATATACAGTCATATGAAAAAGTTTGGGCACCCCTATTAATCTTAATCATTTTTAGTTCTAAATATTTGGGTGTTTGCAACAGCCATTTCAATTTGATATATCTAATAACTGATGGACACAGTAATATTTCAGGATTGAAATGAGGTTTATTGTACTAACAGAAAATGTGCAATATGCATTAAACCAAAATTTGACCGGTGCAAAAATTTGGGTACCCTTATCATTTTATTGATTTGAATACTCCTAACTACTTTTTACTGACTTACTGAAGCACAAAATTGGTTTTGTAACCTCACTGAGCTTTGAACTTCATAGCCAGGTGTATCCAATCATGAGAAAAGGTATTTAAGGTGGCCAATTGCAAGTTGTTCTCCTATTTGAATCTCCTCTGAAGAGTGGCATCATGGGCTCCTCAAAACAACTCTCAAATGATCTGAAAACAAAGATTGTTCAACATAGTTGTTCAGGGGAAGGATACAAAAAGTTGTCTCAGAGATTTAACCTGTCAGTTTCCACTGTGAGGAACATAGTAAGGAAATGGAAGACCACAGGGACAGTTCTTGTTAAGCCCAGAAGTGGCAGGCCAAGAAAAATATCAGAAAGGCAGAGAAGAAGAATGGTGAGAACAGACAAGGACAATCCACAGACCACCTCCAAAGAGCTGCAGCATCATCTTGCTGCAGATGGTGTCACTGTACATCGGTCAACAATACAGCACACTTTGCACAAGGAGAAGCTGTATGGGAGAGTGATGCGAAAGAAGCCGTTTCTGAAAGCACGCCACAAACAGAGTCGCCTGAGATATGCAAAAGCACATTTGGACAAGCCAGCTTCATTTTGGAAGAAGGTCCTGTGGACTGATGAAACAAAGATTGAGTTGTTTGGTCATACAAAAAGGCGTTATGCATGGCGTCAAAAAAACACAGCATTCCAAGAAAAACACTTGCTACCCACTGTAAAATTTGGTGGAGGTTCCATCATGCTTTGGGGCTGTGTGGCCAATGCCGGCACCGGGAATCTTGTTAAAGTTGAGGGTCGCATGGATTCAACTCAGTATCAGCAGATTCTTGAGAATAATGTACAAGAATCAGTGACGAATTTGAAGTTACGCCGGGGATGGATATTTCAGCAAGACAATGATCCAAAACACAGCTCCAAATCTACTCAGGCATTCATGCAGAGGAACAATTACAATGTAATGGAATGGCCATCCCAGTCCCCAGACCTGAATATCATTGAACATCTGTGGGATAATTTGAAGCGGGCTGTCCATGCTCGGCGACCATCAAACTTAACTGAACTGGAATTGTTTTGTAAAAGGAATGGTCAAAAATACCTTCATCCAGGATCCAGGAACTGATTAAAAGCTACAGGAAGCGACTAGAGGCTGTTATTTTTGCAAAAGGAGGATCTACTAAATATTAATGTCACTTTTCTGTTGAGGTGCCCATACTTTTGCACCGGTCAAATTTTGGTTTAATGCATATTGCACATTTTCTGTTAGTACAATAAACCTCATTTCAATCCTGAAATATTACTGTGTCCATCAGTTATTAGATATATCAAATTGAAATGGCTGTTGCAAACACCCAAATATTTAGAACTAAAAATGATTAAGATTAATAGGGGTGCCCAAACTTTTTCATATGACTGTATATATATATATATATATATATATATTTTTTTTTTTTTTTTTTTTGCCTAATAAGGGGGCATGGTTTAGTGGGAAATACAAGATTGTATGCCAAGAGTGCACCAAAATATTGACTCAAAATCCAGGAGCAAGGTAAGCAAACTAATACATGGTATGCACAAAAGCTAGACATACTAAATATGCACTATATTCATCATCCAGAATTAGTCAATGTGATATATTTGGCACATCTTAACCAACTAGTCAAGTAAAGTTTTTACTTTCTAAATATTAGACGTAATTATTACATCTGCGTTAAAGTGTCTTAATGTGTTTAATTCTGTTACTTCACTGGAAAGAAATGATATGTGGTGTTTCTCCAGTGTCTTTATGTGTGTTGTGATATGTGATCCTATACAGCCAGAAACAACCATCTTAGTAATCAATTTACCTACATAACTGTATGGGAGTTCCATTGCAATTCAAGGCAAAAATTGAGAATATCAGGTCAAGCAATGCACCCCATGTTCAATACAATCCTGCATTGCATTTTCACCAGAAATATTAGTAAGGTGATATGCAGATGCATGGATAAGCTTTCCTTAACTACAAGCAAAGACTCAGTTTACTGTCCAGCTCAATGTGTAAATACAGTAACCTAGTCAAATCAGGTTGGCTTGTCGGTTCCCTTCACAGGCACATACCTTCACTAGTCTCCTTTTGCTCCTCCCCTGGATGATTATCTACCTTAAAATGGCCTTACATTTAATAGCAGC
The DNA here is from genome assembly GCA_947044405.1 of Leptodactylus fallax. Taxonomy (NCBI): domain Eukaryota; kingdom Metazoa; phylum Chordata; class Amphibia; order Anura; family Leptodactylidae; genus Leptodactylus; species Leptodactylus fallax. The sequence continues at coordinate 10,464,435 of CAMRHE010000016.1, forward strand.
CAAACATTCTGAATGGGAAGAGGCAAGTAAAGGCCCTATTAAACAGGGTGATTTAGCAGTCAATTGTCACAAGTGTTCCCACTGAATGAACGTTTGCCCATTCTTTGCGTAATTTTCTGATTTCAGCAGGACAAAAATCATTGTCCAGCAATCAATGGAAGTATTTGGCAGGGGAATGATGGCTTTAGCGATCACTCCTCCTGCATGAGCTCAGAATTGGGCTATATAACAAGGTCAGTGCAGCATGCGTGCTGATTGACATGTTTTGTAGCCGATTAATGCTCATTTAGAAATATATTTACATATTTACCATCCTTAGTCATTGTCAAAAACCTCTGGAAGTGACTTTTGTCTCTTTAGTATATAAGATTGAGCATGTTGAAATTTTTCAAACCTAACATCTATCAAATGGACAAACACCCAATGCATATTAGACAGTTGTTCATTCCTGCCAACTGGTTCAACTAACATTAGTGTAATGTGTATGGCCACATTTGCATATGAGTTTTACCTGGAATGTAATATGACAGTAATAGTTTTAAAAAAGTAAAGAATAGAAAATAAAGTAATCCTTGCAAATTAACTCAATTTTATTGGACACTTTAAAAAATTGATGATGGTCAACTGAATAAGTCTGTAAAGATCAAGTATTTCTTTGGATTTTTAGTTGAAGTATAATCACTACCAGGACCTATGTTGCTCTGCATGTACGGGGGACCAGATATCCACAGGGATCTGTTCAAACAGATATCCACATTTCCCAGAAAACTTTTTGGACAGCGTGGGTGGCAGCTCTCCAAAGCAGATAAAGGTTTAATCACTACTAAACACATATCTAGAAAACATTAATTATTTTCTTGCGTTCTGTTAGGAAAAGTCATGATGCTTGGCATGTATAATAAATAATAAATTCTTATGTGCCAACACAATTCATGCTTATTTTCAAATTCTGTCAGCTCTCATTTAATATACTGTGATTAGCAATTCCAGAATTCCCATAATTACAGTGGCTTATTTAACTAACATTTCATGAGCTACCAATCTATTAAAATTGCAGAGCCTTCATATTTAATAGATTGTTGACTGCAGTGATTACAATCTCAGCATCAACCCTCTTAAGTTCAATCGTTTCCCTAGCTTAGCATGATCCAAAATATATGAATAACCAATCAATCAAATTGCTTTCTTCCGAGAATGAAACGATACAAATTGCTGGTTCTGTGCAGGTGATCTGGCTCTAAGTATGTGAAATTTTCAGCAACAATCCAATTATGTCAATATAGAAATGAACCTCTGCTGTTAAATATTAGAAACATAACATTAGCTAGTCGGCTTGTGAATAACCAAAGTGCTGTCTCTCCAGTAGCTGTAACTGATATGTATGTTGTCTTAATATGTGAGAGAAAAACTGTCATGAAAATATCTCACTGAGCGTTGTTAACTGTGAACTAAAATGACTTGCAGTAATACAGTGAAACATATTAGTATTAGTATATCCTGCACCAACTATGCTTTCTTGGACTAGTGGCACTAAAGGTAAATTTAATAGATTTTATCAATAAAAAGTTTCATACTCAATGTTATAAAACGTAATTTTTAATCAGGCTTTATCTTTCAGACTACCAAAGTTCAGCCATTACATACAATGGTAGTATACTTCCTTATGAAGCCTTTATGATTCTGTGACAAATTGATAGGACTCTAGTTAAAAAGAAAAAAAAAAGGTTTTGCCAATTTAGGAATAAAAGAAAAGAGAAAAAAAAAAGAACACAAAGAGAGTATTTTGGACAACTAAAACTTTTTTGAAATTTGAGAATAAGTAATTATCAAGAAGGAACTGTTAAAGGAAAGTTTGGATACTATATGATATATATCAATGAAAAAATCATCAGCACTTGAAATGAATAAAGTATAAAACAGATGTGATAAAGTGTGCCAAATCTGCACCAAAATATGAGCCAACGTGAGCTAAACGATAGGTGATGTAAAGTTCATGTGGACAAATTTGGCACTGATATTGAGGTAGATTTTGCATTAAATTCAGCTCCAAATTCCTTCCACAGTCTGCCTCCCAGCTGCAGGACCCATGTCACAAGCCTCTAGATTATTAGTCCCATTGTCTGAGGCTAATGAGTGAGTAAACCCATGGCAGAAAGCCAAACTTCGCTTTGGCTTTTCATCATAGGATGCCAGGGCTGGAAAATGGAGAGCACCTCAGATTCTTCTTTACTTTCTAACATGTGAACAGCCCCTTAGACAAAACTGTGTAAAGAAGAACCAAGCAACTTTTATAAATCCATTGCATGTTTATATAATCTAGTCTAAATGTGGCCATAAATACACATGAGATATAAGATAGCTGATACATGAGATAACACTTTTGGCTGGCAACTATCTCACTCGACTCCCCTATACACATGTGCACTCAAACAGTGCATGTGAATTGAATAGGATGGGGTAAAAACATCTTCCAGATATACCTAGCAGCAGCTTGTCTCCTGTGAACAAAATGATCAGGCAGTTGAAATTCAACTGCCCGATCTTTATCACCTCCCAGCATCTAACATCAGGAGGGAAAAGTCATATGCATTAGATAGTTGGCTGAACGCACTGAAATTGGTGGGTTTGGCTGATATGCATCTAACATATATGGGCAACTCAAGTTTACACTATCTATATACAGGTACATCTCAGTAAATTAGAATATCTTTAAAACATTCATTCATTTCAATAATTCAGTAATACAATTCATAATCAGCGTCTTCCATGTTTGTGTGTCCTACTGAACCAGACTGAGGGACCATTTAAAGGCTTAGGAAACCTTGGCAGGTGACACACTGAATTTACAATACTGACCTTTTTTACAATATTTTAATTTTCTTAGATTTTGGTTTTCATTACCTGTAATCAATAATCAACATTTACAGAAATAAAACACTTGAAATAGACAACTCTGTGTGTAAAGAATCTAGAAAATATAGGAGGTCACTTTTTAATTTAATTACTGAAATAAATAAACGTTTCAAAGATATTCTAATTTATTGAGATGCACCTGTATTACACAATTAATAAAATATAGATGGCAATTTCTGAAGACTTGCAGCTATTCACTCACACACACTATATATATATATATATATATATATATATATATATATATATTCACAAACATACATACATAATAATGACTTAGTTCAAGAAATGTATTATGTCCAATGATGTGCACAGTATTGTGGTTAAAATAAAAAAGCACAAGCTTTCCACGTACTTTTCCCTTGTGACATGAAAGGTATATAAAGATAAACAAACAACTCATTTCAGTTTTAATTATGCACTTACAAATTCATAGATGGTAATTGCATCTTGTTTCTTCTACGCTAAACTCTCTTAAGCAAAATGTTCTTTGGCAGCACCTGGTGGAATCTGGGTAAAATTACACTAATTCATTCATTATATTCTGCTGCTACTATTCAACATGTAGACCAGAGCTAGAATACAATTATTTATTGTATAGGTAGTATTTTGCACAAGACATAAGATGCCGCACAGAAGCACATTAGATAAAATGTATATATAATCAATTCATGTTTATCTTTATACACCAACGCTAACACCCACAGTGACTCAGTTTGTATTTGAAGAGCAGAATTATTATTGTAAATGTTGATGCATGCAATGTGATGAATCCATACGGTATATACTGTGCAGAAATGTGCCTCACCAAATATAAATTAACTATCAGATATGGAATCAATGAGATATTTGCTAGCTTTTGGCAAGGGGTGCCGCAGGGCTCTGTCCTGGGCCCAGTACTTTTTAATATTTTTATAAATGATCTGGATGATGGGATTAATGGGGAACTAATAAAATTTGCAGATGATACAAAGATAGGAGGAATGGCCAACACTAGAGAGGAGAGAGAGTGCATCCAAAAGGACTTGGACACACTGGAACAATGGGCTGAGGTGAACAAAATGGTATTCAACAGGGACAAATGCAAAGTTCTACATCTGGGTAACAGAAATGCAAGAAGCATATATAGTATGGGAGGAATAGAACTAAGTGAGAGTACAGGGGAAAAGGATCTGGGCATAATAATAGATCACAAATTCAATATGAGTCAACAGTGCGGTGCGGTGGCTAAAAAGGCTAACCAAATTCTAGGATGTATGAAGACGAGCATTGAAGCTAGATTGAGAGAGGTAATTATTCCGCTGTACTCTGCCCTGGTCAGACCCCACCTGGAATACTGTGTACAGTTCTGGGCTCCCCAGTTTAAGAGAGACATCGATTTATTGGAGCAGGTCCAGAGAAGAGCAACCAAAATGGTGGAAGGTCTACAAACCATGTCCTACGAAGAAAGGCTAAAAGAATTGGGACTGCTTAGTTTGCAGAAGAGAAGGCTAAGGGGAGACTTAATAGCAGTATTTAAATATCTGAAAGGTTGTCACAGTGCAGAGGGATCTACCCTATTCTCATTAGCAGAAGGAAGCACGAGAAGTAATGGGATGAAACTAAGGGGAAGGAGATTCAGATTAGACATTAGGAAAAACTTTCTAACAGTAAGGGTAGTGAGGGAGTGGAATAGGCTGCCACGGGAGGTGGTGAGTTCTTCATAAATTGAAATCTTCAAGCGGAATCTGGATAGGTATATAGCTGGGATGATCTAGGAATTCCTGCTTTTGCAGGGGGTTGGACTCGATGGCCCTTGAGGTCCCTTCCAACTCAAACAAACAAAACAAAACAAACAAGTGCCTGAAAAAGGATTTTGCTAATATACAATGTGAAGCATGACAACAACACAGCAATGGTATTCCTATATATTACAAACCACTCAATTGGCTTTCTGTGACATACATGTGGATCGATATTAAAGGGATTATGCCAAAAAGCATATTTATCCTCTATATATCTATATATAGGATAAAGAAAAAATAGCTCACTGGTGGGTGTCTGACCACTCCACTTAGACCCTTATCAATTCTGAGAACAGGGGGTGTTTCTCTCCCCTCCATTGTGAATGCAGCTAGGCTGAATGTAGGTATGCCTCTGCTGGAAAGGATGGCTCCACAATACCATTCACTTAACAGGGAGTTCTGGAGATAGTCAAGTCGGCATGTTTGGTCATATTGCAACCACACAATTGTGTGGGGCCCCAGGGATCAGGGGGGCCCTTCAGCAGTTGGGTGCATAATGACCTTTTTTTTAAAAAAAAAAATTATTCCAACAGGTGGCAGCCACAATTTTTCTCACCAATCCCCGCTCCTGCCCAAACTGGCTCTGGTTTAAACTCCAGAGGGTGTTGCGTACTACATGTGGACGCTAAACAATGTCACATCCTGTTTAGAATCTTCTCGTACTGTATGAGCCCCCTGGAGACAGAAACAGAAGTAGCTTTGAACAGGAGCGGGAATGGGTGAGTGAATATTGCCATTACCTGTTGGAATAATCCAACAGATAATGGTCTAACGTGGTGGCCATAAAAGGTGACAATGTACTTTGTGGGGCAAGTTAAGGGGAAAATATATTGTGTGGGGGCCAGTAAAGGGAGAAATATACTGTGGGGGCCAATAAAGAGAATGTTATGCAGTGTGGGCAGGAATAATGGTGGATTTTTTGACCTGTAAAATGGGTGGGCATTAAAGAGGGCGTGTAGCCTAAACATTTTGATTAGGGGTGATTTGATTTGCTTGTGCCCCCAATATGACAAACTCAGCACTAGCTGTACTTCAGCTATCTCCAGCGATCTCATTGCAGTGAATAGGAACAGGGATGTGTCCTGTCCAGAATGTGTCCCCTCCTCATTCTCAGGATCAGTTTGGGTTTCAGTAGTCATACCTCTACCGTTCAGCTAGTTATCCTCTATCCTATGGACAAAGGATGAATATTATTCATGACATAACTCCTTTAAGGTTTTAGAGCTTATAGGCTTTATATTGCCAACGTGAAACAACTAGTACATACACAGTATCACTGAATAAAAAATGCAGTTCAGTTGAATACACCCTAGGCAGATTGAAGAGTGTATTAGATAAGGTTGGAAGATTATGAATCTGCCTATGTACCAGGTTAGTGTAAGGCCTAGGGGTAAAACACTACCTACACTTTATAAGCAGTTCACAATACCAGGGTGTAATAATGATAGAATAGTCCAAAACAAATGACCTTGTCAAAATATAACAAATTTACTTTCAATTGTACAATTTTATTATGTACAACACAATAAAAATCTGCCTTTCAACCGCTTAATGTGAAAGTAGACAAAATTTAGCAGTAAATGGGTTGAACATTCATGGGTCAGTTAACACATTTTCTTGATCTCAGGAATGACTATATTTTAGTGAGCCTCACACACCTGATTCATAGTGTAAAAGTACCTGTCCGACCTCATCAACTTGTTCAACCTCCTTAAGGCAAACAACTGAATAAGAAAACAAAAGAAATAAGGAAGTAAATCCTCTTTTGTTCTTTTGATCCAAATTTATCTAAATTTTGGACACCCAGATACCCTGTAATTCTACTAAATGAAACCATAAATTTCTGTAGTGATCTAAACTTTCTTCCGTAGAACGGAGGGTCCATGTATTGTATTACCTGTATTACACACCTAATGTTAGCAGTTACATGTATTATACCCTAATGTGACCAGCTAAAGGGGTTATCCAGTTTTATATCAATATTGAGAGACAAATGTTATTGATTGTATAAAAGAATATACAATTTTCGAATATACTTTCTGTATCAATTCCTCATGGCTTTCTAGATCTCTGCTTTCTGTCATTCATTCTGCTTAATCTGAAAGTAGACAAAATAATTTCCTACAAACAGCCCCACTCTTGACCATGTGTTGGTTCTGTAGCTGCATTTTAATAGCAGACACAAAAATTGCACCACTTATATAAAAAAAAAATAGACCCTCCTTGCTAATTTCTGACGACCCTTTGGCATACAGACAGGTACAATACACCTATTTTAGGTTTAGAACATCTCAATGAACTCATGAAGCTGTTACGGATAGTTTTATCACTCTCATTACAGTTTGCATTGTTCAGTTTTATCTGTGTCTGACTGTGTCTGACTTTTGAGACTTTTTATACTTGACTTGCCATGTTTACATGAATTCTTGACACTAGAATACCAACCATCACTAATATGACTAACATCTACTTGTCAATGGAAATGTAACAGAGGCAGTGATTGATGTCTGCAATCAGTTTCTGCCATCTTATCCTTATAGGATGACATACAGCAATTCAGCTTATAGTATTAAATAAAAAGGGTTATATTGAATGTGCCAGAGGAGAGGACAAAAACCAATAAACATGTCATTTAATATCCAAGAATCGTGGTGCCTTAGATAGTGTTTACTACTACTTTATTTCTATTTATAGCTACTGAGGATCCTTGCAATCTCATTTAACCTCGAATACAATGATATTGTTCTATTTCTGCTGTTTTTCTGATCGGGAAGTCTAATAAAAAGACAATAAATAGTTTTACATCTTTATTCGATCCTTGTTTGATATTACCATATGCTTCCAAAAATTCCTTATAAGAAAGTCTTCATCCAAATGACTGTTTAGCCATTTGACGCGTGATATTGTAAACTCTTATTACACACTATGAAGTGAATATACCAAGAAACAAAACTTCATTTATGATTTTATTATGCAAGAAAAATGTAAAGTGAGAGAAAGCCAATACTTTGATAAAACTTATCAAAAAGAATTAGAGCAGTTTCCCATAACAACCAGTTATATTCCATCTATTCTTAAGATACAGTACTTAGGAAAATTAAAGCAGCCATCTACAGTAACTCACTTGTTTCTCTCACTAGTTTTGTTAAATCTCTTACTTGGCATTTCTGCATTTATGAATAAACCATAATCAAGGAATTTTTTTAAATGTTCAGATAATGATACAAATCGAAGTCTAAAGACACACTGGGGGAGAATTACAAAGCTAAATGCCCAGAATTCCAGATAAATACTGATGTATTGGTACCACATTTATTATATGTTTTAGGCTAAGGCCTCACATCGCAAAAACGCAAAAAAATAAAAAATAAAATGCAGCGGAAAAACTGCAGTAAAGACGCATTGTGTTATTTTCTGCAGTATTTTTTATTGAGATTTTGCTGTATTTTTCTTTGCTCTTTTTATTCCCCTATTAAATATAAAGAAAAAACGCTTGTGATTCCGCAGCTATTTTTTTTTCAATACTGCACGAATTTTTGGAAACGCAGTTTTTCCGCAGCTCTTTCTTGCACAATGTGTGGATGAGATTAACCAGAATCTCATTTACTTAACTTTTTTTTTCGCTGCGATTCCACAACATGGCACCTTAGCCTTAGACACTTTTTGCTTGATTTAGTGGAAAAAGCATGACTTCAGATGTGACAATATTCACTAAAATTGCAGCAGAAGTTTGGTGCAAAGTAAGCCAACCAATCGGTGGTGTAAAGCTAGGCAACGTGTCTAAAGATGGAGCGTATTTATCATCCAGCATGAGTCACTGTATTCAGTATATCTCTAGAATGTTTAGCCTAAATTAACACTGTCTAAATATTAGACAATATTAGTAAATTTGCCCCATTGTGTAAACACTGTTCTAAAAAAAAGTTTCAATGATTCAGATCACAGATATGGAATATAATTAGTTGCTATAAGCAACAATATTTGTAAGACCTTTTTTATGGATGAAGACTACTAAGCCAATCATACCTGCATCCCTGGCCATAATACTTTTGCAGATACATGTCTATAGATGTTATGTTTTAATTTTAGGCTTTTGGACAATGGTTAAACTCTTACTACGTGAAATATCAATGACTGACTTCATTAAATTTTATTTATTTTTTTCAATTTTTTATCATTTTGTTCATTCTATTTACTCCGTTTCAATTTTAGCATGATGGTAATGGCAAAATTACAACAATTCTAATCAAAACATTTGCAATCCACATCTATTTCCCAATGGAGTAATTATTTTAATGGCAATTAAAATGCCACAATGCATCTCCAGCGACCCGATTACTATGCTACACTGCTGTCTTCAATCTATCCAGAACTCCCGATGTTACTGTAGAAAACAAACAGAGAAATCTCTGGAAGATGAGGTTAAATGTGTAATTGAAATCATAAAGCATATCAGCTGACAGCATATTCTGAAGCAACACCTACATTTGGTTTTCTGAAAATACATGAATATAAAGGGAGGAATTTTGAAATGTTTATAATGAATGGATTTGAAAGCTTTTTAATACTGTTTTAATGTTTACCTATTTATTTGATTGATAGATATTACCATGGAAACAAAAAACATAAAAAAGACTCACTGCTAAGAGATAAACAAATGCACATTTTATTAATACATTTGCATAGGATGGGTATGCATTTAGCAGTAGAAATCTGTTGCAGATTTTGTGGTCAATCTGCAGTGATTTTGCAGTTAAATCTGCACGTGCTACATGTGGATATTGTTACGGTTTCTACGATTTACTGTGGACGTTACCCCTATATTTTAAAGGGATTATTTATTTATGTTAATGGACCATAGTCAGGATAGGCTATCAATATCTGATCAGCAGGGACACCAGCCCCCACACCAATCAGCTGTTTGGACTGCTGCTAGTACTATACAGTGTATGGAGGTAGCAGCAGAGGGCTCCGTACATTGTATAGTGGCCATGAGATACTACTGAAGTTTGGCTCCCCTATGTTCCTCTGCTTCTTGCTCTGTATACTGTGTAGTGCCAGTCTCGACAGCAGTCTTGAACAACCGATTGGTACAGCGGCCGGGTTTCACTCTCCACTGATAGGCCATCACAACAAGAGTCCATAAAACCCTTTAAAGGAGTGAACTCTGCTCTGTTGCAAATCCATAACATGCCTGTTTTTTCTGTTCTTATTTTTTCTGTGAAAATAATATGTAAATAATAAAGTCCTCCTTGGTGAAAAAAGGGAACTTGCTCTAGCACCACCTTTGGAAGATAGCACCCTATAGATCAATGCCTGGTTTTCCTGAAACATAGTGGCACAATCTAGTGGAGTAACTATTACTCCAAAAAGGACTATAGTTTTACAATGGAGCTCAATATTGTACATGATCAATAAATAGACATAATAAGGGATGGGTGAACCTCTCAAGATTTTTTTTGTGTTCGGCAGCTCGGGTCCCTGATTTGTTTCAGGTTAAACAAGTTCAGTACAAACTACACCTTAAATTGGCTTAAAACATAATGGAAAACACTCTCAGAGCTCCAAGAAATCTATATATCTAATTTCTAGCTCTTTAAGGCAAACGCAACTGACGTTATGTCAATGTGAAAGTAGATTTATTATACTCTGGGGTCTCTTCAGACCACACAGTTTACTAGATGGAGGCCCAGGGGAGGTGTTTAAAATGAAATAAAAATTCATACTCACCTTCCGTTACCTCTTTTTGGCCTCCCCGTGGCATCTGGCACTCTCCTGGTAATGTCCGTCGCTCTTCTGTGACATCATCAGCCTGGGTTCACCTCTGAGGCCTGTGATTGGGCCACCAGTGGTCACTTCGGCATGGCGGATACAATAACATCACAGAACAGCTCCAGAGGTCACCAGACGCCGCAAGGAGGCAAAAAAGAGGTAAAGGAACGTGAGTATGTTTTGTTTTTTCACCTTCCTTGGGCCTGAAGAGACCCCAGAGTATAATGAGACGGCTATTTTAGCTTGCCCAAGATGAATCTCCATTTAGAGATATTCATGTCGAACCTGGTTCGCCCATCTCTAGACATAATAGATGTCCAAAATGAATACATCATATTTTGAACACTTTTGTCACACTCTTCAATATGTACAGCTTCAATTTTAATAATCCAACTTTTTCTCTTCACTATTTATATCCTTGAAGTTTATCTGGGACTTCCAACTGAGAAATAATGGTGCCCTAGCAGGTTGGGAGTTAGCATGTATTTACAATTTTGCAGCAGCCAGTATATTAATGCTTTTCATAATGAATGCAAACAGCCAGATGTCCTTGTAGTAGTTTTCATTTCAGCACCAAGGACAGAGGATCCTGATGTGTTCGGCTTCTAATCCACTCATAATATTAGAGACAGAAATGGGTTAAGAGACAGAAATCTACTCAGTTAAGGGCTCCACCCAAAAATTAACATTTAGACCATTTTTTCCATTGGCTCCAGTTGGTATGGTAAATCTTATTGTTAAGTTTACTATTTAGGTGAATGAGACTCTGTTGGCTGGTTGAGTGTAACCAGAAAGAGAAAAAGTATGCAGAGATGGCAGAGAAAATTTGGGAAACAAAATCTGTTTAGCTCTCCAGCATTAGACAGTATCTACTTATTATAAAAAGTTTTAAAACATTAATTGCTCATTAATAAACCCACAATGAAGAGATATTGATTTGTTAGCTAACAAGAATAAATACAGATGTGTTATTAATTCCCATATTACCAAGGAAACAATTCTGCACTAAATACTTCGGAAATGGTGAGCCATATTCATAATTAAAGGGGTTCTCGAGTATACAAAATACATTTTTAAATATCCATTCTGAGTTAATAGAAGAGGGGTCCCCATTCAGAGCCTCCATCAATAAGCTACAGATGTCAGCATCTATACGGAACATCTCACTCTCTCTCCTGAGGACCCATTCAGTAACTGGATAGCCTATTGATTTTTTTTTTACACTTCAATTTTGTCTACAATAAATAAGATTTTATACATGTATGTCATATCAATTACACATTACAAAAAAAAAAAATCTAATCTTAAAAAAAAGGTAGGAAGAGAGTTGGCATGTCACCAAATCCATACATGTGTTCATCAAACTGGTCTGTAAGTATACACTGTAGCTCATACTGTACAATTTCCAAACAAAAAATGTCTTGAATCTTGATTCTGAAGGGCAGCATGCCATGCCTATTATTCCTAATAGTCTTTAAAGAAATATTGTCATCTCGGGCAAACATGGGCGAGATGGGAATATGTGGCTACGTCTCCCAGCCACCAGGTCAGGAATTACTGAACATGGCTGTTCTATGCTGTTTCTGTAACCCCCACAGAGGTAATTGCAGTTACAGAAACAGGGTAGCAGTGAGCTACACTATTTCTATAACTTAACTTTAAGTATGGACCACTTCAGGGATAATGACACTGGGGTTACTCCTGTCTCAGCCATGAAAGCCTGAAATGGGAATAACCTTTTTTAGGGAATTAAAGGAATCTGCATGATTTCTCCGCAGATCACGTCTGATTGCTGGTGGTCTCAGCTTTGTTTTAGGAAAGAAAATGTTGAAAGCAAGCAATCCTCATAATCATTGTGCACTGACTCAAACAAAGTAAGTTACCATATCATCACAGAAATAGGGTCATTGGTCTTTATAGTACATCCTTCCATTAATATCAAATACACTCATACTATATGACTAGTTTGTTGACTGAATGACTTATTTAGAATCACAATGGATTAAGGACATGAAACTTGTCAAATCATAGTCTGTTTGAGAAACGAAAAGCAAAATAGTTATTGTAAGGATTTTAATTTCTCTGTACTGAGGATATTTCCAGTGAACAAAGCTCTGATTTGTAATTGGATAATATCTCCTAACAGTGAAGGACTCCAGCCCATTATTGCCCTATAAGAAGGTATTCACAGGAGGCAAGCCTGCATTTTCTTACAGAGGGTATATGAACTATTTAGCATATAATATGCCAGTGGCTGTCAAATTAGCCTCATTTAAAATACTGTAATTAACATAAGGGAACCTAACATACTTATCGCAGTAAGCCACTTGTATTCAAATCATGTTAAAGTGGCTGGAATCTAAGAAATATATTTTCCATTCCCATTGCACCAAAACCCAGGGGCATTTTATGCCTAACAATAACCTTTCAAAAACCATTGGAGACTTAATTTTCTGTTGAAGAGAGGGAATGAGAAAAAAAAAATGATCTGAACATTCAGGGACACTGACTTAGGAGAATATTGTATATAAAGCAGCAAGGTTTATAGTGGCACAACCCTTTATACTGCAAATGATTATGGCAGTCCACAACTATCAAATCTGTCATGATGGGAACTGTTATACATGTCCCTGGTGATATTCACACCATTCAATTCTTTTCTATATAATGTGGTTGTAGAGCTAGCAGAGAAGAGTGCTTTGCTGTTGGTAAGGGCCAGGGGTTTAGCAGGGACGGGCAGATGGGGCACCAACAAGGCACTTTTATGTATTTAGATACAAAGTAAGTGCAGTAAAATGAACCCCAGGTGACAGAAAGCCTGCTAAGGATAGTATGAGTGAACAACCGATTCTTGTGATGGGCGCCATGGGCGTACAGTGAGGAGAGTGCCCTGCTGATAAACGTTACCACACGTCACACTGTGTGAGACAGGAGAACTTGATACTTTTTAGCTTCTCCTCATCTCTTATCCTCACAAACTTGCTTGAGGGAGAATGCCTGCACAGATTCTTTCCACCCACTAAAATAATGGCGCCCATACACATTAGAATAACGTTGATGAAAATGGATGATGTGAGCCATACAAATGTTCTGTAAAATTTAACAACAATCAATCATTTTAGCCAATCGGTGACACACTGTTATTGTCTGGAAAGAAGTCTGCCTTGTATGACATTTTCATCTGATAGACGGACAAATATTCTTTCAACCATGAACAAACTTTCTATGAAAAAAAAGTTCTCAGAAGATTTCCTTCATTGTACATGTACGGCTAGACTGTATTAGCCCTTATAGGTCTACATGTGTATGATTTTAGCTATGAAATGATCGTTTAACATCCGATCCTTCATTCATTGACTGTTCAATCATCAACCTATTGTTCATTTATCTAAGGGTGCGTTTACATCATGCTTTTTACATACATTTGGCAGATCTGAAAAAATATGTGATGAAAACATAAAATGCAAAAACAGATGCAAATGAATGGCCATGCATAAAGATCAATGTAAAACAGATCTGGGTCTGTTTTTTTTTTTTTTGGATAGAGAGAAACATAGTATACTATACTTTTTTGTCTGTCAAAAATGGACAGAAACTGTTTTTTTTTTTTTTTTTTTTTTTTTACATTGCTCTCTGTGTAGACATTTGCATCTGTTTTTACAGCTGTTAAACAGATTTGCTAAATGAGTGTAAAAAAATCTGAATGTGAATGCACCCAAATGTTAGAAATGCAGCTAGACTGAGCCTCCGATCAGGGAATCCCATAGAAGCCATAAGGACCGGTGTTAAGATACGTACAACCCTGATGGACATGTCATGCTTTGTTTTACCCTGAGAGACTGCAGAAAAAAATATAATATTGCACTCCCTATCTACAACCGATGACGAACCATCCCTCAAAATGAATGCATCTCAGTCAGAATGGCCAATTGTATTATCATTCAGAAGGTAAGACATGAGTCACTTAATCCGTATAGTAAATCGCAATCTCTCTGGCTAGGTTTCTTTATGTGCTGTCCATATCTCCTGCTGCATTATAGGAGATTGGACCATGGAATTTTATTCCCCTTTTGATTAATTATACAATCCAAGCTAAAAATGTATATGTTAATAAAAGCAGGCAGGTAATGAGCATCCTCCAGTAATTGAAGTCCGGCCCTAATACTCAAACAGTAATTATTCCTTTTGTTAATATTCACATTACAAGGATCATTAAGAGAGCTTTGCTGGTCTGTATCTTTTATATATTCTGCCGTTTGCATCTTAACTACTCCATCCCTGCAAGGTTTCCTTACAGCTTCTGCCACTATAAAATGAATGTTATCTTCACTGCAGTAGTTTCACTGCAGTGTTTAACCATGTACAGTACCTTCCAGATCTTCATGAACATCATGAGGTCAGCGCAGGTAACCAGCACAACCTCCAACATTTATCACCTCAAGTCTTAGACCTTGTTTTGCTTCATTTTGGGCCATGCAGATGAATACGATATACTATACTGATGTTGATTCCTTACCTTAAAGTGAAGTTGTCTTTTCTGTATTGCAGAACCAGCTTTGCAGCAATTCTTTTGCTGTGTACCTAATACACAAATCATTCTCTGAGGAATAGTAAACTAGTGAGAGGCACAAAGTTGGGTAATAAAATATACCCCACTGCAGCTCTTATCACAATACAGGTGCCATGGGCCATCCCTTTATTCTCTGAATGGAGAATGGTATGACTTGCTGACATTCACAGCCGCAGACCTTCTTCGGTCTTCCTTGACTGAATGCAGGTAGCATAAGCAGCACCAATGTCACCATTTCTTAGGAATTCTTCCCCAATCTGTTACCCATCATCACTCGAATATCTCTACTTTGTATAGAAAGAAGATTAGACAAGACCAATATAGTAGCAATTCTGTGTGAATGCAGTCTATTTTTATAGAAAAAAAGAAGCATCACTTTAAACTGAGCTACCAAATTTGTATAAATGTGTCTTTCTGGCAGCAGGTCATTGAATGCTTCATATAATCAGGTATAAAAAGTTAATGTATTAGGCAAGGGCTACACTGCGAAGTTCACTGCACAACATCAAAATTGTAATGCTGTGATGTAAAATTGCAGCTAATGATAGTGAATTTGGATGCTCTGCGACACTCAAGTGACTGCAACTGTGATATGACAGGTGGCTGAAATCCAAACCTGTGCTGGATTTCTGTGTGACCGCAAATACTACTATTTGCAGAAGAGAGAAATCAAATCCAGATTCCATCATGTGAATGGGCCCTTAGACCCCATGCACATATTATTGGGTTTCAAAACTTTCAACTTGTATGAAGCCATAATATGGCAGCTAAAGAGGTATATAAAACCTACTATATTTCCATAGGTCTCGGATATTAAAAGTTATAGACATGCTTTTTCAGATGCCATATTATGTAAATATTTTCCATTAGAAGCATCTAGGGAAGGATATCTTTATATTGTTCTGCTATATGGATACTCCATATTACAGCATATAGAATGCCCTCATAGTACACAAATGAAGTGTACATTTATCCAGCTCCACATACTTTGCTCTATCATGTGCCTCATTCCGTATGTAAAAATGTAAGATCATAGTGATCCCAACAGGTTTGGTAAAGTTTTTGAACATTTAACCAAGTTTCCAGTGGTCATTGTGGAAAGACACAGACCAATGCTCTTCATTATCATGTTCATCTTTATACGCAATGTAAAAAGTTATCTTTATGACACGTCTGCTCTAACCCTGATATAATTTCAATCTTTACCTGAGTCTATTCAGTCACTCAAATGAGATTAAATATTGTAAGGAGCTTAAGAAAAAAGAGCGGCCTCATTTTTCTATATTGTTTTCTGGATTACGTAGGTCTCCGCGGTCCTTCCGCACATTATAAAACAGATAATGAACAGCACATTTTATGGATACTCATGAAATGGCTTGCAGACTTTCTCTAGGTTTGCATGAAATGCTGATTGAACATCTTAAGGGCAGATGGGCTGGGGAAAGGACAAAACCAATAACTCTGTAATTGTATGCATATTCATATCATAGACATTGCCTTCATTGTTTTAGTCTTTCTTTATTGCAATACCCTTTAGTGTATTCATTGGGCTTGTTAATAATAAATGTTCCTATATGTACTAAAAAGCCTGATGAAATGACCTTAAGATTTCCTCTTTTCTAATTAAAAATTTAATGGAAACTTCCACTTTTCTTCAACTTTGATCCAAACTATTTAAGAAATTCTCTTGGAATTTAGTTGCATATGCCTAATTTTTGCTTTCTTCCCCTGTACAGTGCAATGACCTGACTACAGAAAACTACCAGTTTCTTATTTAAAAGCATGGTCTACTGATCCGAATCTGTAATGTAGGCAAAATCTGAGAATGCACATTGGAGCTGCCATTTGCATTGGCCCTCAGTCAGCATTAGAGAGAGTGATCATGTAATCCAGGGGTCGCTGCCTGCAGACTCTGGTATAGGGTGTGAATATGACGCTCACATGGCTGGTACCATTCTTCCTTTCTAGCGCAGCTGCTGCACCACTCCTCTGTATGGCCACTTGCAGAACTTAAATAGGGAGCCATCTCCCACTCTCAGTAACCAGGCAATTGCCTAATATCAAACAGGACAGACCATGGGAGCAACACACAACTCTGCATAAAAGCATGTATAAAGCAGATCAATCAACATAGTGCAAGAACATCATAACAGATGATATAACCAGTAAACTGTGCTATGCCAAGTTGTGACACACCATCTTGGCTAACACTGCGCTCCCACCATGCTAACAGACAGAGTTGAGACATGGGTGTAACTCTTCCCTGCACAACAGCATCCACACCACCTTACAGTTATAAGCAATAGTGAATGATGCTTTATCTGTAGAATTCTATTCAATCCATTTTAGATTGTGCTCTTTATTTAGGTATAAAAACATTTATAGGGTATGGTTACTTGGCTGATTCAAAATCTGCTGTAAACCTTGGATTTCTGCTGCAAATTTGAGATTTGCAGCAATGTATATCCACAAAAGGATTAGATCCATTGACATGCAAAGTGACAAATCCTTGTGTTTTCTGTCCAAAATAAGTGATATGCTTTCATTGGTGGAAAAATGTCAAAGAATTTGCAGAAAATTACCTATACATTGCTGAAACCTCATTCATATGTATTTTATAAATATTGCATGTGGATTTCCAGTGAGTAAAGTGCTGAAATCCATGAGAAATTCTGTTGTGTGTACTTAGCCATTCAATCATTAGAGTTGTCTATGTACTAAGCGTATAGAACATTGATGGATACAGACGAATAAGTGGGAGTAAATTTAGTGGTGATATTATATTACTGTATATTATATTGTACAATGCCTATTATTTATGTGCAATGTGTATGTTTTTGCATGAATATAGTGTGTCTAGGTTCATGGTTACTGCAGTAAGCATTATGGGGAAGCATGAAAGCCTGTTTTATGTGAACAGTAGTAGATAAACAGAACACACGCCACATATAAATTTACAAAATGATCATATAAAAGATGAATAGACTGTACAGATGAAAACATAAATGACTTCTATAGATTTAGTAGACGTTACTGCACCTGTTGGCATTTGTTAGTACATTACAGTTAATGTACCAGATGCTGCGATTAACAATGCATTAGACTCTCATGAAAGGAGATGGGACTATGGCATTATTGTACATGTCATTATCCGCCAGCACATTCTCTTTATTTGCGTAGAGAATTTGAGGAAATATTTTGATGGTAAAGTAAATAAAATAGTCATGTAATGGCTGGAATCTTTATTTATCTCCTTGTAAATTGACAGGATGAGTTATCGTGATGATTGTGTACTGGGCAATCTCTAGACCTAGAATAATGATGTCCAGCAGTGCAGACATAAACAGAAGACTCAAACCATTAGTCAGTCACAGTTCTTAAATTGATGGGTTTATTTTGTGGTTTTATGAGCACATACAGATATGGCCAAGTACTGTACAAAAGAAAGCGTTCAAAGACAGATTCAGCTCTGCTACATTTATACCTATCAGACACACTTTCAAGACTCATACATACATGGGTGTTATGGCATAAGCCATGTCCATATATGTGTATTACAAATTAAGTAGCTTATATATCCTATTTGTGCCTATGAGTGACCACCCATTGGGCCAGTTTTATAAGACTTTTGATAGCATGTTGTGATTTTTTGTTAAGGGGGTTTTCCACACTGAAAATATTAACAACCTATCCAAAGGATCAGTCATCAATATCAGATCAGTATGGGTCTGATACCTGGCACCCCTGCCACTCAGCTGTTCTAGATGCTGATACTCAGAGAATAGAGCAGGAAGCAGACAGCTCTTGTATCTGTGTAGTGGTCAGACCACGTTTCTGCAGTTCAGTGCCCATTCAATTGGATGGGAGATAAGCTGCAGTGACTAAAATTATGCCTATACACAGAACAGTGCTGTCTGCTTCCTGCCCCATTCTCTGTGTACCAGCAGCTGAGAATAAGGGTGCTGGGTTTTGGACCCCCACTGATCTGATATTGATGACCTATTCTTAGGATCAATCATCAATATGTAAAGTCTGAAAAATCCCTTTATATTGTTTTCAAACAAACTGGAATGCTTAATTGTAATGGAGTTCACTTAAGTGTGGATATGGATCCATAGTATTACTGTAAATTCATGTAAACATGAACAGTAATACTATATACAGTATTACAGTACAGTAATAATATTTTAATTCAATGTTTTTAGATTGACAAGTACACCCTGTATACAATGAAATTGTGTTTTTATTCTAATACACCATTATTAAAATAATTTTCCATATTAGAGATTACATATTCCATATTTTGAGTGGTCTTTGACTGTTCCGTAGTGACAAAATCTATTTCTTATCATTATTGTAATCATAAGTGGTAACAGTTATGGGAGTCATAAATTGGCATCCAGAGGCCATTGTTACGGGGGTGCAGAGGTAGCAGTCTTACCTGGGCACTTAGTCCCTAGGGAACCTAAAGGTTGCTCTGCTCACCCCAGTATTAAAATGGCACAGAACTATCCATATTTAATTTTCCAAGAATTTTGTTAAGGATTAAAATTTCTCATGATACAAATTCAATACAATATTCTGAAATGCTAGTAAAATTCTGACTGCAAGTCACACCACAACCCATAGACAAATATAACATGTACACAACAAAGTATTACAAAAGTAATTACAAACGTATTACAAAATCTCAGGATATATGGAGCCAATAGAAAAGGTAACAAAGAACACATCTGTAGGTGGGGGTCTAAAATTTTTACATTACGTCCCTGCTTACACTGCTATGACATCAAAATTCAATTGCAAACAAAGTGTCATACTCCATTGGTGCCATATTATGGAGGGATATTGGAGTATATCTCTATAATACAGTGAGATACATAGGCATATGGTGCACAACTAAGGCCAATGCTTAGTAGTGCAATGCTAAATGGACTCAATGTGCCTGCATACGTTGCTCTGTCAAATGCCCTACAGAACCAGGGTTGGGTGATATAACTGGGTCAGTCATGAGTTTCTGTATGGACCATACAGGTTGCCCTTTTTCCTTCCTGCCATACTATATATTCCCTCTTTCTTTCTTTCTTTCTTTCTTTCTTTCTTTCTTTCTTTCTTTCTTTCTTTCTTTCTTTCTTTTATGCATAATCATAAATGTCTAATATTAAATATAATTCTCAATGAATGTTTCTTGTGTATTCTATTCTCCTTGTATTCATATACAAAACCAGCTTAGTAAAAGAAAAGCTTGGGATTTTTTGTGTAAACTTCATTGTAATGATTCATTCTAGCTTAAAAGTATATTTGCACAAAGAAAACAAAGCAATGATATAAGGCAAGCCTACGATGCACTGAAATGCATGTAAGTATATTTATTTTCTACGAGGTCACATAGCCTCTCAGCAAAAACTGTTTGTGAACTCCGGGTGTATTTAAACAATTTTTTTTTATCACTGGAAGCTTTAAAAGCTGTGTTTTAAGTGTAATCTTTCCTAAAGCAATAGGCTTCTGCTAGATTTAACACTTTTGTCCCTTTGTATTCACAGACTACACATAGCTTCTACCACGCTGGCAGGGCAACATATTAGAAATAAAATGCAATTCTAGTATCTGACACTTCAATTTAGCTTCTTCAGCAGCAAAGATCATCAACTGCACTGCTTTCTCCCATGATAGAAGATCACCTAAATATCACTTAACTGATGTGCGCTCTGTTGGTAATGCATATACCCGCTTCCCACTACATTACCGCCATGCTGCCTAGAACAAAAATCAATTTTTAATTGACTGGATTATTTGAGGAATGTTGCTTATCCATTGTGTGCCTTTGCTGATGGATTTTCCTAGTTTCTCTGTCATCCAGAAGACTGCAAGTCTGCAAAACTCTTCAACATAATAGCATTTGAATTTATATAGAAGGTAAAATCACATGCTTTTTGTTCCGGTTGTCTTCTAACCAACAGCAACATGTGACTGAGAGGGAATAAAGAAGATTTCCAGTGTCAGCAGAATGTACCTTGTGTGTGTCTATAATAAGTCATAAATATATGGAACATTTCCAGTACTAGCACAATGGTGATGATGTTAATTATATATTTGGGAATTATCTTCTCGACGCAACATAAATTTGCTAATTAAAGTGGAAATTATGTAAGAAACATGAACACAAGAAAAACTATTTGTCTGAGACCTCCAGATATCAGATGGAGCCTGGGAGGAAAGCTGACCGTAAACATACAATTTACCTGCAGCACCTCCATAAGGGAATTAAAGGAGTTTCAAGGCTTTATAATTGATTACTTATTTTCAGAATAGGTGATAAATTAAATATTGACAGGAGTCCAAAACCTGGACCCCCAGCCGATCAGCCCATTGAAGAGGCTGTAGCATTCAGGTGAGTGCTGCAGTTTTTTTTTTACTATTTACCAAGCACTGTGCATACATTTGTACTGCAAGAGTGCTTGCTATCACAGCTCAGCCCATTCACTTGAGCTGTGGTCAGGCCATGTGATAAATGAATGTGATTGTCACATAGCCTGTGAAACGGAAGCAGCGGTCAAGGAGCACTACAGCTTCTGCAAACAGCTGGTTCACTGGGGTCCCAGGTGTCAGACCCCCAAGCATCTTTAATTGATGACCTATCCTAAGGATAGGTCAACAAATAAAAAGTCTCTGAAAATCCCTTTATACAGTGACCACTGAAATCAATGGGCTGTGATGTAATGTATCAATGTCCTCAGAGTGAAATACCACATGCATTTTATAGTTAATATTATCTCTGACTAATAGATGAGGGTCCTGAGAAGACCTTTATTAAGGCCTAATTCCCCGTGGAAGTACTATAAAACCAGACAACCCATAAGAATAAAGCTTTGGTAAAGGTAAAGAAGCTTAAAAATTATATGCAATCAATATCTGTAGATGATGCTTACCTGCTATTTTTCATCCTTAGGAACTGCCACATGCCTGCTCCTTAGCTCATCTATATTAGGACAGTGCTGTAAGGCTAAGTTCACATCTGCATCACAGTCTCTGTAGGATACTCTGCCATAGATTCTGCCTAAAATCAGCAGAGAGAAAAGTCCTGTAAGGAGGACTTTCTCTCCACTGGTTTCAGTATAAATCTGGTGAAACCTGACAGACACCTGGCAGACCCCATTATAGTCTATGGGGTCCGCGGGTGTCCTTGATTAATCACTTTTGACGTGGACAGGCTCTCCGTCTTTCCCCATGCTTCCCCCCATAGTTTGAACCAAGCGTCATCTGTGACTACAATTTAGCTACAATATCTAGAGGAAATGTGAGGTAGTCTTAGACACACCTCTTGTCTCATCATTGGTTCATACTGTAGCTCTGTCTTTTCAGATCGGCTGGTGTGTATAACCACAAGTCTATCAAAGAAGGATGTCAGTAAATGGAGAGCTGATTTCTATTATAGCAAGGGCAGAATGATTAGAAAATACAGACTACTGCACTTTATAATATGAGAAAAAGATGGATGTTAGGAAATTTCTATACACCTAGTGAGAGAAATCAGCTGTAAAATAGGGAGAGTCTAGGGGATCGCTTTAAGAGGTCTTTCACATTCAAATGGTATAAGTAACTACATGTCACAGCTTAAATGTGCTTTAAGAAACTGAGTAACCTTGATAGTACTTTGCTTTACAGTTTGCTATTCAGTTTTGAGTAATTTCACATAGTTTTTCCCATTATCTTTCCTATTCCAAGTACTATAAAAATTCTGGTTGCCTTTGTAAACAGTCAACAATATATGTTTACCCTGCTGTCAGACACGTGACCTGACAGTCTAACAGTATGACATCATGTACACAGCATATACAGTATCCAATGGAATGTGACGCCATACTTCCATATGAAACTGAAGGCATACCAGTAGCGTTCCATAGACTTCCATGGGTGCCACATTACAGTATAGTATGGAGAATGTAGTGAGCCATAATATGGCAGTGTGTATGAGCCCCAGCTGTGTCGCTGCTTCTGCTCTCTGGTAACTGAAAACCAATAAAACATAGAGCTTAGCTCTTGACATGAATGATAAAAAAATGACTCATTCTCAGTACAAAATGAATAAGTTTTGAAATTACTGAACATGCTATGTATATTTTATACATAGAATGTGGTAAGTTGTTATTCAACAATGGCGTTCCCCTTTAATTCAGTAAGTCATCATAATGCAGAAGCAATACATTTCCAGTAAGATACAACATTCCCATATACTGTCCATAAACAGTTATCACATTTGGCCAATAAAGCTATTCCGCTGCTTTATGGAGACACAATTCGCATCCAGTATTTAATTATTTTTGAATTAGTTTATCATTTTACTCAGCGGATTCCATGATACAATTTAGTCTGAGGCTTCTTGGTAATAATAGTTACATTATATACTACTGCAGCATCCGCTATACCCAGGAATACAGCAATGTCTATGAGTATGTGTGTATTGGAAGCTCATTTTCTGTTTCCATAGCAAAAGTAATATGCCTTTGCCTTGGTTTTTTTGCCTGCTTTAAGCATTTACCTTAATGAGCTTTGGTTCTTTGTCCCATAAGAGATTAGTATTCAATCCAACAAAACAATTTATTGCCCAAAATGTTACAACTGCTGATAAAATCTCAGCTTCCCCAATACTTTTGCCTTGACAGCTAATACCCTAATGTTTCATTTACAGCCGAACAAAGCAGCTTATCTCTGCTAAAAGGGGAATTAGTAGTGAGAAATAATTTCAATCATCTGTTTGGCTTCCTGAAGAAATGATGACTTATGCATTCTCGCCTAGTCAGAAGACAGGTGTGTACTGTGTAAGTTGGCGAAACTGAGAACAATTCTGTAGCATATTCTTTGTAATGCGCACAAAGCAGTTACATGGATCAGTGAAGAGTTACTTGGCCGGGTCTGTCAAAATGGAGAAAAAATGCAATTAGCTTTATGCTGTGGTCAGCAATTCTCCTGAAAAGATCAGGCTGCGACAGAAAAAAAAAATCAGCTTGGATCAATAAATGGTTTTCTTTGTCACAAGCAAATGTGTGTAAAAAATACCAACGTGTTAAGGCGGCATGGATCGAAGCGCAAGATGTTGATAAAATTATACTGTCACTGAAGTAAATGGGCTACAAGACTGCAAAACTATGGAATTTTCTCGTTCCTACGTCTGAAATTTATTTAATTCAATTTGCTACAGTCTAATATAATCTCAGTTCCTTCAACATCGCCTTTGAGAAAAATTTACATGTAAAGAACCTATAGAAAGTCAGCTGTAATAGAAGTTGCACTGCAAAGTGGCTTAAGAAAACTGCACTATGGATGACAGGCTGGCCTGTGATTTGTATAAGAACAAATCCTATGGTATGGACTTAAACCAATAGGATATTTCTGATGGGTGTTATATTTAGAGTTACTCAAAAGAGACCTATATACTAGGTTACACTGACTGATGGGATCCCATAATTCTGTCTTTTTAGCACACCTTACTATTTATGTTTCTTGAATTAAAAAACAAAACCACATGGAAGATTGACACATACAGCAGTAGCTATAAAATTGCATTACAATGTATATTCATAGGGTTTTTAATGCTGATGACCTAATCTCAGGATAGTCCATCAGCATCTGATCGGTTGCGGTCTGACATCCAAATCCTGCGCTGATCAGCAGTTTTCTTTTGAAATAAACTGGCTGGTCTGGCATGAAGTGAATAGGAGTAGAGCTGCAGTACTCTGGCATGGCCACTATACAGCCAATGGTGCTTTCTGCTTCATCCCCTGTATAGCTTCTGATGCCCAGAGCAGCTGTCAATTAGGATCAATTAGGGGCAAATATGTCCTGATTGTACAAGGTTATATTTGTGTTAATCAGCTCCACTTTATTCTTCGCCAGGACCCCTATAACCTCCATGTATGCCCCTTCTTAAAGACTTGTGATACAATCACGTACGCTAGTAACGGTATAGAGGAAACAAGCATTTTCATTACTCTGTAGTAAAATCATACTGGTGTGAAGTTATGGTGTTTCACATATCATTAAAATTGTGGCATCCTGGACTACCAACACAATAATGATGAAGAGCAGTATCCTGAAATGTTACTACATATGATTTCTTTCTCTACAATTGTATCTTATCCAACATGGATAAATAAAGTTTGCACATAATTGAGTTCACTAGCAAGGTTTATTTTTTTTGCCATACCATTACAGCCCCATGTGAATGTACCCCTACATTTCTAGATAATGTTGGTTTGGGGAGGGATATTTTTAGAAACAATGAGATGAGGCTTCTCCAATCTTTACCAGCTATCAGATCTGAACATCTGGATAAAGAATAATAATATATAGCATTAATGATGAATATTTGATGTGACAATGGTAATTTGAATGTAATATATTTCTAGATATATGGATAAAAATGTTAAAAAAAGTATTTGTAGTTAAGAAACCAAATAATAATTCACCAAAATTGCTCCTCAATTATTGACCTATCAACTAAATGAAAAAAAGAAGTAGCTAACACCGGAGTCTTCAGTGCACATAAAAGCTGTAATTTATTAGACAAACTCCATTAAACTCAGTGAGTAAGCACCTTGTATGTGAATTGTGCCTGTGTGTCATTTGTTCTTTTCCCCTCCTTTTACTCTTAATGGAGTTTGTTTAATGAATTGCTGCTTTTACGACCATACAGGACTTCAGCGTGGATCACTTTGTTTTTCTGTTGATCCTGTTCTGGGAACATGAGTTGTCTTTTGGGAATAGTAATCTAAAATGAACTATTATCAACCCATGTGTTTATAAAAATAAATAAATAAATAAAAACGCTTGAAAAATAGATTGAGTGAATTCTTATTATTCATCAGTTGTAGACAAATATTTACTTATTCTATATCAATATTATTTCATAATAAAATTATTGACCTATCACCTTTATTTATTTGATAGAAATATTATTGCATAATAACATTCACTATAAACTTTTCCGGTTCAAATAAATACAAATGAGCAGGGGTGTATAAGCTCATTTTCCACGACCCATCCCTTCCACACATCTGCTTTTCTCAATGCATCACACCTGTAGGAAATAGTATATACAGACTGTCATTCAACATGTACGCTACATAAACCATCTGTTACTCTCTGTGGTACAGTTCTGATTGGTGACAGTGTTATACAGGACACATTAGTCCTTTCCTGCGTAATAGACAATGTTAACTTGCCAATGCATAAAAGGGAAGCTTCTTATCATTGATACGCTGAGCCCCCTACTCTCAGCGGCACCCTATGTCGCTGCCTATAGCACCTAACCCCCATCCCTGCTCTGCACAATAAACACATTTGTAAAGGCAGCATACATATATAAACTTCTTAACAATAAAACACAATGGCATTGTTATAACACAATCTGAATTTAGATATAAGTCTAGGATATAAGTCATGTCCAGTTACGTTTATTCTTTCAGAATCAGTAAAATGTCTAAAAGTTCAATAAAAAGTTTTGTATACATTTATCACCATTTTATTGAAAATGAGAGGAAAAAGGCCTGTTGTATTTTAGAGTTCTTATCAAACCCACCAAGACATGTCCTATTTTCTGGATATGTAGACATGTAGACACGTCTTCTTCATCACATATCTCAAATTGGCATTGTCTTGTAGTATCATCCTGTTCAGTTCAAGTTAATGGAGAAATACTGTACTTTGCAGTGAGCACATTAGTGTCTCGCTTTTATTGCACAATTCACACCATCCATTAACTATACAGCGCTTAATAAAACCCTTCACTTCCTATCAGCTGTGTTGGTTTGATTGTATCAAAAAGCTCTGGCTTAACATCTCAGGAGACATCTATGGATTTTACCATTACTGATATATTTAAAGGGAACCTTCCAACAAGACATATCCCTTTAAAGTTAGATTCCACTGAACATTCAGATGTCATTTCAGTTTACCCCTAATTGCCTGCACCTTGAGACATAGTCACATGGTTACAGGAAGCTGGGAACATGGGGAATTGCTTCTACCGTGGAGTGAAAGGAAACATTTGACACCCAATTTTATTTTATAAAATAAAAGAATTACACTTATGTATGGTTGAAATATTCAATTTACAAGCCTTAACTTAAAAGTACAAAACTGTACAGAAATGTGTCTACACTTAACTGTTTTCTAATTTAGTGAATATTGCAATTTGTCTCGAAACTAACACAAAACAATATCAGGACATGCTAACAAAAGCCATAAAAGGAGGACATCTGTACATCTGCATATTTACCTGTGACCACTTTTCTCCCTTCAAGCTATAGGCAAGCATGATATATCTAAAATAGGACTTTCATTTGCAGACTGTGAAAATAATTCCCCATACCACCGCTTCCCAAAACTCTTTCAGTAAGTTGGAGGAATAGGATATTGGGCTAAAACTTGTTCAAAACTTTAATACTGACTTTAAACTAATGGTATCCATACATAGTAGATTAATCTGCTGAGCCCACTGATTTTGGGTCACTTTCTGTATATGGGAGTGACAGATACAGTTGAGAAAGAGAAAGATTGGACATGTTTGAATTAAACAATCCTTTTATTTTTGGGGAGAAAACTGGTACCAAATCAAGAGTACATGGGGGCTTAGAGGAATACCTGTCGGGTGTTAAAGCATATGGCAAAAAAATGTGTAAAGGTCGATGATTACTATAAGGTTTAGCTACAAAAATGTTTATAGGGAAAAATTTCAGGTATACTGTATGGGGCTTGGAATAAAACAAACTCTATGTGTTAATGAAAGAAAGAAGTTGGCAGGAGAATGCCTGATTAATAATGGGTAATGGTATTATGGGAGCCATTGTCAATGTCATTATTTAGTATCCAGATTATCTTCTTAGATCTATTATGTTAAAGGGGAGTTACATAAATCTGTGTATCATTTTACATCCTCATTTCTTATATAAAATAGGCATTGCCTCTTATCCTGCTCTACACTGGCTACAAGCCATATAATCTGGAGCGAAGATCTGTAGACCTCCCACCCTTATCTTAACCACACATATGCTCCTAAACCTGCTGACAGCCGAGCCCTTAAAAATGGACCAGCAAATTGAACTCAATATTTAACAGCTTTTGTAGATTATTTCTATTCCCTTCCACATACCTTGCTCTTAAGATGTTGCCCTTCCTATCTTTCCTTACCCCTGCAGGCCCTCTAACCCACTCTATATCACAACTTCAACATTAACAATGTCACAAATAGAGAAATGTTTTAGAACAGATAAGGAAATGGGTGACATGATTAAAGTCACTCTTATCTGCCATCAAATCCCATGTTTCCTTGAGGCTTGTTTCATATGAGAAAATAGGACTGCATGATTTTTCTATTTCACATTGAATGTGATAGGAATTAACAATTTGCCTGGTTTTATTATAATCGAATACTTATTTTAATATCTATTTTAACAATATTAATTGCAAGCAAAAGCAAACAAGTAGGGATCATATGTGCTAAAAGGAAATCACCTAAAACGCTATAATTAGATTATAAACCTTCATAGTAAAGGTCAATGTGCTACTGGATTTTCACACTACTTCTTCAGATGAAATTAAAGGTGTCCCTGCAATTAATTTTATACTATGTAGGTTTTTCCTCCAGTATGATCACCATCATATGATTCATAAAGGTGCACACAATAATTGCTCACTAGATGCATGCCTGTCTGCCAAGGAAAAGGCGCACAAGAGGAATAACAATTAGGAATACCATTAGTTAAATTGGGAATTGTTCAATTATTATTTACGATATTGGATTTGACAGTATTTAGACTCTTCTATATGAGTGCCACTCCTAAAGTGCAACACTGCCTTAGAATTAGAATTTTCTAAATCTTATACTGCCTTGGTTTTGTAGCAAATCCCTTATATACTCTATTCATTTACAATGCTACAATTAAAGGGGGCCTGGCACATTGAATATGCAGCCTGTCTGTGGACAGTAAGTTATAGAGCAGAAAGAGCAGAGCAGATTTATATATAGTTTCATAGTTTCTGTATATTTTTTTATAGTTAAACTCATGCTCATTCTACTCCGTGACTGATAGCCAATTCTATATGCACACTTATACAAGGCTGTCAATCATTCATAAGACCACCCACTAGACTCCTAATTCCAGAATAAGAAGAAATTAAAATGAAGATAAGTAAATATCTAAATAAATTAAAGTTATACTAAATATTTTGCTACAAAACAGTATAGCACTCTGCTCCATTGCTCCTGCTCTATAACCTGCAGGCTACAGACTGAAAGCTTGTAAAATCATAATGAAATGGAAAAAAATAAGGCACAGATTTCCATAAGTGTTTTTTTTTTCAGTATATGTGATATGGATGCTGAATACAACCATGTGCATAAGGTCTAAAAAGAGTCCAAAAACCACTTATAAGAACAGTTCAATTAAAACAAAACAACAGCACCGAGCAGTGCATTGTATAACACCTTTTCATAGTAAATTGAACTCTCACCTTGAGTGGTTGTGAAAAAGGTCACAACCACCATGTAGCACAGTAGAACCGATTGACAGAGGGTTCCTCTCTGGGTGACAGGCAGCAGCAGGATTCAACAAACACTCTGGAGTGTCAGGAGATTAGCAGGGAGGACAGATTTAGACCCACAGCCTGGGTGAAAGGAAAAGGAACCACGCTTCGCCCAGATATAGGTAAAATACACAAACTTTATTTTCCAACACTACGCGTTTCGGGGTACACACCCCTTTATCAAGTGTATAGGAAGAAGACAGCGCTAAACGTCATATAACAAAGGCAGGTTTAAATAATCTAAATATACAACTGGGAAACACCCCCAGACACAGGTAAAAAGGGGGCGTGGCCAGTGAACTAAAAGTAAACAAAAAACACACAAATCCATTTAAACTAAATAAGAACAATATGAAGGAAAAGACAAGAGATCAGAAAGACAGAGGATCTCTTCTATTGTTAAAGCATGAAGGATGATCAGTGGGAAACGTAGAATGTGTCTTATAAGAATATAGGCACTATACTGTATATAGGACTCGGTGTGGGCAAACTAGAGACAGGACTACCATTAACTTAGCTCTAATATGGTTAAGGACTCCAATTTCTGCCAAAACCAATTCAATGCAATATCATGAAATGCTAGTAAAACCCTTGAAAGGCTGCAATTCATAGCACATGACCACACATAGACATATACACGATAGAGAGCATATCATTCTGAGATGTCATATTGTGATAACCTGTTCATCTCTTGACATGCATATTGAGACATGCCCAGCCTAGAGGAATGGTAAAGGAAGCTTATATAACATGATATTATTAAATTTGGGGTTGGGTGGTGGCCCTGGGGTCAAGTATATAACTTTTTAAATATACATCAGAGCCAGAAAATGTGAAATTGGCATGTATAACATGTATTTAGCCATTTTTCATTATAAAGCCATTTTCTCAACCCTTAGATTATCAAGAAATTCAGGCAATTTTGACCGATCTAAAATATTACGAAAATCATTGTGCCTTCAGAGATGATAATGTTCTGTACTATACAATCACAACCAAACACAGAAGCACTCAGATTATTAAGAAATAACCCTCCCATGAGAAGAATGTTCTGCTGTTAGGATGCAATGAGTAATTGCTTCAGTTCATGTCCTTAGGGACATTATTCTTATGTCAGATGAACAGCTACAAAATTTTAAATGAAAGATGCCCCGATAGGTAGACTAAACCATGACAGAAAGTATTGGAAAAAAATCCCCCACATGTACTGCAATAGGTGTAACAAATGAGGCCTATTTATAAATGACTGTGATGGAGCCTGCATTGTGGTGGACCCCTGCAGTACCTGTTTATATGATAAATAGGAGCCGCACTACAAATCACTTAGAGGAAGCTGGTTAGAGCGAGTCCTCAGAGCTTCTGCATTGATCTAGAACTTCATAGATTTTTAAACAGCAAAAGAAAAAAAGGTATATCTTCAGCAAAAAATATACCGTATACTGGATGTTTGGGCTTTTTCGGTTTTTGCTTGCTAGGGGACATTTTTTCCCCACAAAAATTGTTACATGTTTTTATTACATTGACCTTAGTTTAAAAGAAAGGAAGTTAAAAAGGTATAAGATTGTTTAGTTATAACTAAGCCTTTATTTAATTAGAAGCGATCTCTGGTATAATTCACAATTTCTCATGAAACCAATTCAAAACAATAGCATGACATGCTAATAAAAGCCTTGAAAGACTGAAAGACTCCCCCATCCCCAATGGAGTGGCAATATAAAAACACAAATAGGATATATCCATTTGTGTTAACATATCAGGAGATCATGTTGCTTTGAAAAAAGCTTCCTAAATTGTAACATAACTTAACTTGTAACATATCTGCACATGTTCAGCCAAAGGGGCAAGTAATAGGGGGCACATCTATAGGTATTCAAATATTTGTGGGATTCATTTGCAAGTCATTTCAACTACAACACTATTCAGATTGATGATAATGTTTAAAAAATGTGGAAAAAGTTAAAAAACTGGCAAAATTCTAATGAGTCTATGGTATCCAATGACACATTGATTGCTGGTGATATTCTTAACAACATTGGGGGGATTCCGCAACACATCTATCTTTTTTGACATAGATGTTTGATAACATGACGTATCTTTGGCGCAGGGCCTTTCTTGCACCAAAAATGTACTACATCCTCTGTTCTACACCTTGCTCGCCACTTTCCATGGGCAGAGAGGGCATAGAACAAAGCAGGGGCATCTAGACTCAACAAAATAATAATAACTCACTCCAGTTTCACACTCCGGTTGTGAATTATACAGGCAATGAAAGCCAGTCAGGAACTGGCATAGACTTCTAAGCTGGTCCTGTCCCTGATTTTTTTTTTTTTAAGAGGCAGGAGCCTCTTGATAAATCATGTATGCTTTGTGCCGGTCGGGGCCTTTATTAAGACAGGCATACAAAATGCCAGTCTTAATAAATCTGTCCCAGTGTATCTCAAAATGGTTGAATTTAAGTCACTACCAGACACCTTTGATGGTTAGGGGACCGTTGGAGGTCCCCATACATACAGTATATGTTGAAGTCTACCTTTAGATAAATTATTTTTTACTCCTGAAATACATTTCTATTGGTTAATCCTATGCTTTTTATTTTTATTTTTTTACCAAAGATGACAGACCTACAGTACTGTGAATTGACAGCAGAGTAAGACAAACACTGGTGGATACAAGGATATGTTAAACCTGATGTGCCCTGCATGGCAACTACTATACTCCATTATCTTATTCCAACATTAATTTACAGTAATAAAAATAATGCAAAACTCTATAACGCATTCAGAATAGAGAAAAGCAGATGTTCCTTCATAAGTAACTAATCCATTTATCATAGCCACAGTTTATTGTTTTATAAAATTCTTCTTGGAAGGACGTATATATATTGTAAACCACTAAAGTTCTGTGTGGTAAGGAGTTCAATAATAGTACTTTGAAAAATGTTATGATCCATGTTTGCTGACAGATTTAGGTCATGTAAATGTGGAACAGAAAAGTCAGACTTTGCTACTAATACCATCCATTAATAATTCAGCATTATTAATTTTAATGGTTATTGTGTTTCCTGAAACATTGGTAGGAAATAAAATATTGTTTGGGTTCTAGGATTGTGTACTCAGCATGTATAATGCTGTAAGGAAAATCCTGTTTTCAATACTAAAAGACCCAAAGTTTATTAAGAAATGATCTGATATATAACATAAGAAACAATACATTAAATAAAATCCTCTATGCACTATACTGAAGAGGGGCAAGAACACTGAAACAGCTGTCTGCAGATGGGTCCTCCTTTTCTTTTGGAAACCTTATGTACTACAAAAACAAATGGTTGACAGAAAAAGAGAGACAGACTCAAGTTTTTATACTTTTCTTTTAGAGATAGTACATTCTTTTTCTGGGTATCCACTGACATTCTAAAATGTATAAGTTCTTGGATGGATGAAACTGGTTGGTGCTATGCACTGCAGATAGTGGTGTCAATAACCTCTGCAGGACTCCCCTCTTTAGAAGAATTGAATTGTAAGGAAACATGGGGTGGTAAAATGGCAAGGGTCAAGGAAGGAGTTATGGGCCTATCTCTTCTATCTGCCACACTGGTAAAAAAGTATGTTTGCCCTATGTTCTAGAGCTATAGGTCAGTTTCAGACAAGCATACTATAAGTACATTTTTGTGCCAATAATAATTAAGTGTCAAATAAGCGTTGAAGCCGATCTACTGACCTGAACTAATAGCATCCTGGATTCCTATGATATTGTATGTTTGGGTCAATGTATACAGAGTCTGGTCAGGTCATTTGTCCATAATACGGGTGTAAAAGTGTAATGTATTTAAAATTTCTATTTACATTACAGCATTTGAATAGTATGTAATAGTATAAAATTACTGGAACATTTAGTAAATACCTGAAGGGCTTCTGTACAGTATATCTCAAATTGTTTGCACATGCCGTGTAGAATGGGGTCAAAGGAAGTGCTGCTTTAATACATTGTACACACAATCTGTAATAAGAATCTGCTTGTGTAATTCCGGCAATGGTTTATCTGGCACTATCAAGTCATTAGCATAGGCTTCTTAGAGGAATTTTATTTTGTGCACATTTTATATTATTCCAGGCATGTATCACACTAGGAATGGAAACCTATTCTCATAAAGACATCTTTCCAAATTAGAGAAAGCAATGATTTTATTATTAATCGATTAGAGCTGTTTAACCTTTTGACAGAGAGATTTCCAGAGAGCAGAGAAGCTGCTGACTTGGCAAGGAATTATTGAAACAATGCAATCTCATTGAACATGGTACTTCAGATAATAGAACAGTACTCACTGGAATAATGAGTACTCAGACTGCTTACAATGTAATTTGTAACACTTGAAGAGTACAGATACACTGGAAATGATTTATCTAAGGTCATGCTGAGAAGTCATTTGTGGCTACCGGTATACTGGATATGGATTCCTCCTACACAGAGGTATTTTTAGTAATCTGCTGATATTACTGCTATAATATATTTATATCCATATACTGGCATAACTTTGAATGTGCATATATGCATAAATTACTTTAAGTGGAAAATATGAAATATGAATATGGACTTGCAAGTTTGTACATTTTGGCCCTTAGGTTTTTATTGTATAGCCTGATCAGATGCCTGGTTTTCGAAAGAAACATAAGGGATATGAAGACAGATATCACCATTAGTATTTCAAACTGATGTGCTATAACTCACCAATGCTGTATTCCTAACAATACAAGTATAGATTGTTAAAAGGGGATGTACAGGAATTGTTTTATGACCTATCCTTAGAATAGGCCAAAAATATCTAATTGTAAAGGAAGGGGGGTGGACTACATCCAATCCCTTTTCTATATAGTGCATGGAAGCAGATAGATCTGTACACTCCTTATGGCCTATCCTAAGGATAGGACATTAAAAAATTATACCTGGAAACCTCTTTAACATACAGTGGGGATAAAAAGTATTTAGTCAGCCACCAATTGTGCAAGTTCTCCCACTTAAAAAGATGAGAGAGGCCTGTAATTGACATCAGAGGTAGACCTCAACTATGAGAGACAAAATGAGAAAACATATCTAGAAAATAACATTGTCTGATTTTTTAAGAATTTATTTGCAAATTATGGTGGAAAATAAGTATTTGGTCACCTACAAACAAGCAAGATTTCTTGCTCTCACAGACCTGTAACTTCTTCTTTAAGAGGCTCCTCTGTCCTCCACTCATTACCTGTAGTAATGGCTCCTGTTTGACACTGTTATCAGTATAAAAGACACCTGTCCACAACCTCAAACAGTCACACTCCAAACTCCACTATGGTGAAGACCAAAGAGCTGTGGAAGGACACCAGATACAAAATTGTAGACCTGCACCAGGCTGGAAAGATTGAACCTGCAATAGGCAAGCAGCTTGGTGTGAAGAAATCAACTGTGGGAGCAATAATTAGAAAATGGAAGACATACAAGACCACTGATAATCTCCCTCCATCAGGGGCTCCATGCAAGATCTCACCCCGTGGGGTCAAAATGATCACAAGAACGCTGAGCAAAAATCCCAGAACCACACAGGGGGATCTAGTGAATGACCTGCAGAAAGCTGGGACTAATGTAACAAAGGCTACCGTCAGTAACACACTACGGCGCCAGGGACTCAGATCCTGCAGTGCCAGACGTGTCCCCCTGCTTAAGCCAGTACATATCCCGGCCCATCTGAAGTTTGCTAGAGAGCATTTGGATGTTCCAGAAGAGTATTGGGAGAATGTCATATGGTCAGATGAAACCAAAGTAGAACTGTTTGGTAGAAACACAACTCGTCGTGTTTGGAGGAGAGTGAATGCTGAGTTGCATCCAAAGAACACCATACCTACTGTGAAGCATGGGGGTGGCAACATCATGCTTTGGGGCTGTTTCTCTGCAAAGGGACCAGGACGACTGATCCGTGTACATGAAAGAATGAATGGGGCCATGTATCGTGAGATTTGGAGTGCAAACCTCCTTCCATCAGCAAGGGCATTGAAGATGAAACGTGGCTGGGTCTTTCAGCATGACAATGATCCCAAGCACACCGCCAGGGCAATGAAGGAGTGGCTTTGTAAGAAGCATTTCAAGGTCCTGGAGTGGCCTAGCCAGTCTCCAGATCTCAACCCCATAGAAAACCTTTGGAGGGAGTTGAAAGTCCGTGTTGCCCAGCAACAGCCCCAAAACATCACTGCTCTAGAGATCTGCATGGAGGAATGGGCCAGCAACAGTGTGTGCCAACCTTGTGAAGACTTAAAGAAAAAGTTTGACCTCTGTCATTGCCAACAAAGGATATACAAAGTATTGAGATGAACTTTTGTTATCGACCAAATATTTATTTTCCACCATAATTTGCAAATAAATTCTTTAAAAATCAGACAATGTGATTTTCTGGATTTGTTTTCTCATTTTGTCTCTCATAGTTGAGGTCTACCTATGATGTCAATTACAGGCCGGCTTCATCTTTTTAAGTGGGAGAACTTGCACAATTGCTGGCTGACTAAATACTTTTTTTTCCCAACTGTAACACTCTTTAACATAACAGACAGTACACTATGCTATTAATGCAATACACCTTTATAATACATTTACTATTAGAAGTGCACTGTATGGTGAAGGAGTTTTCACCAACCAGGATGTTGGTGGCCTATACTTGGGATAGGCTGTCAAAATAAAATTTGTTGGGGTCCAACACTGTCAATAGCTGTTTAGGTGGTCTGTGGTTCTTGTGCAAGAACTGTGACCTGTTCATTATATACTTTGACCCGTCTCCATGCATACATGAACTTGACAATGCTGCAATATCATGCACCTTCACTACTGTATGAATGGATGAACATTAAAGAGGCAACCGGGCTCACACAAGCACAACAGCCCCTACAAACGGTTGAGTAAGATCCCTACAAATCTGATATTGAAGTCCCCTTTAGGGGTTTTCTTGAAATTCCTACACAGAGAGTGGATAGCAGATGCTGTGCAGGGAAGAAATCAAAGGAACCTTCACTCTCAGGTTTAGAGGTGATCCCAGAGGTTGGACTCTCACCAATTAAAATATTATGGCATATCTTATAAATATGTATCACAATATTAAAAGAAGGAAATGGCTTATAAAGGCATATATAGAGCAATATACAGTAAATTGTAATATAATGTACAGTGGTGGTATTTTCTATGCATGCTAATGTATTGGTAGCATTTCTGCAGATGTATTGTTTGTGTCATCAATCATGGATAGTCCTGCAGTGGTTCTCTGGAATCCTGAGGGAATGAGCAATAAGTTCTGAGTCTTCAATATCTTGAGCCCTTAATATTATTTTATGTGCTGAGGTTGTGAGTATTGGAGCGTGCCTTTCTCCTATACATTCTATTTCACTCTGTAAATATGTTTGCATATGGTTACAATTTACAGTGTTTTTACATTTTTTAGACCATCAAGGATGTCAAGATCAAGAAATAACATAGTGTATATTGTCCATGTCTTGTTTGTAGCATAATATATTCTAAATAGGGTGCAAAGGAAGAACCTTAGGAATATTTTTATTCCATCAGTAAAACCAACATTTACAATGTAGAAGGTAATATGTACATTCAGTCTGAGATAAAAAACAACCTACAAATGGAATAAGTCTGTCACTAGTGACCACCCCATTTGGATAGTGCATTCCGTATTTGCTTTGATATGTTAAATTGATCTTCCACAATTGTTTGTTTCCTCTTTCTTATAATATTGTCTGTGAATTTTAATAAGCTCCTGTGATGTCAATGCTGATTTCTATGCAAAATCACCCAAATTCCTTCCAGCTAGGTCAATATATAAACAGCCCCAATGGAGTTTACAAAAAGAACTAACTGATGTATCAAACACACTAGCTTGTCAGGGAAAGGTATTTATTGATGTTCTTCTGACACCTAGAAGATAAATTACAGTCCTATTAATTCATGTCGGCAGATTCAGCTAGGCAAGAATAATACTGAGATAACTCTAGTGAGGATTGCAGTGTTAAGGGACTCTGACCTGGAGCACTTAGATAGAAGTAGCTTACAAATCTCCTGTCAGTCTTTTTATAAGAAAATTGCGGGACTCATTATGTAGATATCTATGTTTAGGATACAGACATGGTTTTCTACTATATTCAATCCATTCTCTGTAGTGTAAAAATCTCTACAAGGCTCCACACCAGCTTGGACAAAGCAAACTCTAGCTATAAAGTTTCTTCACTGGATTTAATATAGCTATAGCACTCTTAGGGGAAGTTTCATATATTTTTTTCAGTAAGTGAGCCAATATTAGTGTTTCTTCTTAGAACTCTATGCAACGTTGCTTTTCTGTTATTAGTACTATACATTTTTGCATAAAATGACAACTGGGTGTTACCAACTGGGGGTGTATACACTATACACAATGTCCAATCACTGCTGAAAGTATCAGATTGTGTTAGACACACCCCTTTAAAAAGGTAATGGGTACCATTTAGTTGTCAATTTATTTGTAAATATTTAGTCGGAATAACAGAGGAACGTTGCAATGCTGAGTTTTTAGATAAGATGACACAGAATTGTTATAACATGGGGAATACATATATTTACTAAAATAGACATGTCAGGATGGGTCTGCATTTGTGATGCTATGTATTCATTTTATATTAGGCACAACAAATTAACTGTGCAGGTCCCCATATAATGAAATGAACTAAAAGAGCGGGACATTAGAAAACATGGAGATGATACTGCAGGATTGAATTATTGAGCATGTCCTGCTGTGAAGTCCTTTCAGAATGAAGTGACATGTAAATAATCATTTCATTATCATTCCAAATGAGAAACTATCAATCTATTTGATACGTCAGAGAATACACTAGTTATATTGTATTGTAGTTAAACCAAAACATTATATAGGTAAGCCACTATTATACACAAGTCAATGTGTACCCAAATAATAATCTTAGAACAGATGGACAGTTTTATATATATAAAACTCTTTCTATTGAATATTTGTATGCATTAATTATTCTTAGCAATATACTTGATTAAATTATTATTAGACACTAAAGTCTTCTCATTAGGTAGCTATCATGTGAGTGCCTATTTGGGTGATAGCTAAGTCATCTGACTTCCCCATCCACATGCACTTTTGGCAAGGGAACAAAGCTGTTGCCAAATATCCCTGGAAGTGACTTATCTCTCTGAAGAAAAAAAAAATGTGCTATTGAGACTTAGCTGCCTAATGCTTATCTCCCCCTTCTGTAAAGAGGGCCAGTCAATATACATTGGATTATTAACTGGTAAACTGGAACACACCTTATTTGTATGGTCAGCTTTAAATCCAAGTAAGAGTATGCCCTGTTCACATTGATCCTATATACAGTACAGAGTACAGAGTATGCCCTGTTCACATTGATCCTACATACAGTACAGAGTACAGAGTATGCCCTGTTCACATTGATCCTATATACAGTACAGAGTACAGAATATGCCCTGTTCACATTGATCCTATATGCCGTACAGAGTATGCCCTGTTCACATTGATCCTATACAGTATACAGTACAGAGTATGACCTGTTCACATTGATGCTATATACAGTACAGAGTACAGAGTATGTCCTGTTCACATTGATGCTATATACAGTACAGAGTATGTCCTGTTCACATTGATCCTACATACAGTACAGAGTACAGAGTATGCCCTGTTCACATTGATGCTATATACAGTACAGAGTACAGAGTATGCCCTGTTCACATTGATCCTATATACAGTACAGAGTACAGAGTATGTCCTGTTCACATTGATCCTACATACAGTACAGAGTACAGAGTATGTCCTGTTCACATTGATCCTACATACAGTACAGAGTACAGAGTATGTCCTGTTCACATTGATGCTATATACAGTACAGAGTACAGAGCATGTCCTGTTCACATTGATGCTATATAAAGTACAGAGTACAGAGTATGACCTGTTCACATTGATCCTATATACAGTACAGAGTATGACCTGTTCACATTGATCCTATATACAGTACAGAGTACAGAGTATGACCTGTTCACATTGATTCTATAGACAGTACAGGTAGCTGTGCATGTTTGAATTGGAATCCATATAAAATAGTCAATACAGGAGCCCATCCCATGTGCTCTATGGTATGTACGTCCTTCTTAGGGGTTTCTTGAGTTTTGGCTGCAATATTTAATGCCTAAAGAGGATTACAGAAATCAAGTATAATATATGCAATAAAAATAGATTCTATGGCAACTTAGTAATGAATAAGCCTTGTGTCCCTTCATCCTATTGTTTAGCGTATGTTTCATCAATCATCAGTCTTTACGTCATAGACAGTTGGACTTTCTCCCTTGCACAGAACATAAATTTTCCTGGAGGCAAGAGCCATGTGTGCGTGCAATTACACAC
Organism: Leptodactylus fallax; assembly: GCA_947044405.1. Classification (NCBI taxonomy): domain Eukaryota; kingdom Metazoa; phylum Chordata; class Amphibia; order Anura; family Leptodactylidae; genus Leptodactylus; species Leptodactylus fallax. The sequence goes on from CAMRHE010000016.1 coordinate 10,504,489, forward strand.
TTTACGTGGCATAGTTAAAGCTTATGCATGCCTTGCCATACATGCTGATAGATCAAGTGTAGCAAAAAACACAGAGAGTATGAATTGGAAAGCTGCCATCCAAGCTACTACCTCTATCACTATAATTATTCTGTGAACACAATATAAATCCCTTTTAACGTCTGTATTCCTTTAATAACTTCAAATTCTAAACAACACATGCGGTATTAAGTTATTATCCTCAAATCTGATCTCTCGTAAGGTCTCCAAGGAGATACATTTTGTTTTGTTTATCACAAGCTATAACCGCAATATTGTCAAAGTCAAATGTCCCATTAATGCAGAAAGTCAATGCCAAAATGTACAGTACATAACAAAATGCATTTTCTTTTATAACCTTCTATCAATAGGTAATAAAGGTATTGAATTCTGCAACTGTCTCCACATTTCAACCTGGATGTAGCAAGGTCTCTTTCTTTGATATGTCACTGTGCCTTCTCCTCTGCCCTCGGGTAACCCTAAAACAAAAATAAATCTCAAAGAGCTGTATTTCATTTAGATATGTCTGTTGCCTTAATACATGGATTGAAGGGACTGGTAGCTTTTCCCTTGCTTCTAGATGTCAACAGATAATGAAAAGATAATTGCTGTATTGATCACAGGTTCTAGGCACAATCTTACTGAAGGTTTCTCTTTCCAAAATGTGTAAAGATAAACCAGTGATGTAAAACTACACAGCATTCATATGTCCAGAAGGTATACTCACTTGAAGATGGATATATAGGGTTCTTAATAATACTAAGAATGCAAATTGAGATCGGAGAGATACTGAATGAACTGATGGTCCTTTGAAATTTGGACAATTGTACCACAAGGTCAAAGCACATTTCTTAAAGGGGTTGTCTGAGATCATAAATAGTAGGGGTAAAGATGAAAATCACATAATAACAAAAGAAGTTTAGCTTAACTGTTGATTCCCCCACCACCCACTTGGAACTCTCTGACAATCTTTGCTTACTGGCCCACAGCATTGATGCCATGTGAGCAACGTGACCTCTGCAGCCAATTCTTGGCCTAAGTGGTATGCACCCAAGGCAATTTATTGGATAGGTGGTCACATATTGTAAACATGATGCCATGCTTCAGAAAGGGAAAGAAACAGAAGTGTGGAGCATCAGAGTGGTGATTCAAGTGCGAGGCACTCATCAGACAAGTTAATACTAGTTTTCTTTACTTTATACCATTGACTGTCTTTTTCCCAATTTTTCTTGATCTCAAAAAAAACCTTTAAAGTCACCTTACGTTGAAGCTCAATTTCATCTATTGACATCAATTTATTTAAAATGTCAAACGACCTAACATAATCCAATGAATTGCCAATATCATGTTTTATTTAACCACATTCACATTATCATGATTCATATATCGGCCCACAACTCTCAACAACCATTTTAATAGAAATTTAACTAATTTGAGGTGGTAACAAATTAAAAGGAACCTTTATGCATTCCCCTACTTCATAAATAAGCTCCCAGTATTTTGGCTATGGAGACAAGTCTACTTCCTAATTGGGATGTTTCTTTCTTTACTGTTATTGTTCCGGGAAACACACTTTCCTCCTTAAATATGTTTTACGAGAGCACTTTAACTAAGAGCTCTCTAAAATTCCAAAAGTGTGTAGATCTAAAGTAAATTTGACCATTTTCGAAAGCTTATAGCTAGTTGCTTAATTGCATTACACTTGTGTAAGTAGTCAGCAATTTCTTTTCAAGTGGTGTGCACTTATGTATTTTTCCTTTTCAGCTTTTCTGAAGCACTCTTGTTAATAGATAATGCCTTCTATTGACTTAACCCCTGAGTACTCTTGACGTGTAAATATGTGTTTACTAAGTGCTTCTTATTATGTATATCTTGTTTACCATGTATTATACCAAGGATTTATCCAGATACTTATTTTTGCTAAGAGTAATTATATGAAAACATTACCTTCATGACTTCTCAACTTTGCTATAATCATGTGTATTATCCTCGACTTGCTGTTTATATTGATTCTGCTTGTCTAAATAAATGTGTATTCCTAAGAATGCTTTGTTAATAATCCTACCTGTTCTTCGGATAGACATTCAGATTGAAAAGGAGAATGGGTGACTTAACTACAATTGGTGGAATAATGAATAATATTCCACATTGTATGGTTTTAGAGCTAGAAATGAGCTATCTAAATGCTTTGGAGGGTTACATTTGCCATACTTCTGACTTGATTAGATGGCTCTAAGGACCTCATGAAGTCTATACTGTTAATATTATTGAGGATCCGTCATCTCGCCTGCTTTATCTGTTTTAGTAAATACTGCACTTATATTCAGCACAAAATAACAGTTCTGCAGAATATATTCTCATAAATCTGTGTTATTCCTTCATTATTTCTCCTAGAAATATATAAATATATTGACAACCAGGTGTATACATTCCCCTACACAATGACCACTGATTGGTCAGAGACTCGCTTTATAATAACAATAAGCTAATGTATTTATTTATTTCTAGAGTGGGGAACAGAGGAAAGACACAGTGAAGAGTTAAAAAATGTAATTGTTACTTTATGTTTATATATTTTTTAATATCGTCTTGAGCGATGACAGGAAAATTGACTGGCAACACAAGATGGCTCTTCAATTCTTTGAGGGTAGAGAGATCTTATACCATTTGTTAGGGCTCATACAGACAAACGTATTGCGGCTACGCAATGGTAATATATAGAGTAGCGATAATGCAACAGCTATAGATGTCTACAGGAGTATTAGACTTCTTTCACACACATTTAGGTGTTTTTTCTCCAAAAATGGTTTTTACCCTTTTTTACGATCATTTTGGAAGTCAATTTTTTTATGCAAACATTCCTTTTTTTTTTCCAAGGCTAGGAACACCAATGTACAGCAGCAGAGTAGTGCTACTCCCATCCTATCCATAGCCTGGAGAAAAAAACCTGCAACACAACGTTTCTTGCTCTATAGGTTTCAAACCTGCAGAATGCCATATATTGCTGCGGGTTCGGCTTCAATTGGGAATTCCAATTGAAAACTGTGGCTATCATCAGTCAACTTTGCACAGATCGAATCCATGTGTTCCAAGCATTTATTGCGTTTTTGTTGCAATTTTTTTTTATACAAAGCAAAGAGTGGAGTTAACAGAGCTGAGACTAAATGCTTGGTTGATATTTTCTGTCCCTTTTGAAGACACTGAAGACACTCTTGACTTTGGCTCAAAAAAAAAAAAAAAAAAAAAAAAAAAGAAAAGCAAAATCTGCAAAAAAGGAGCTAAGGCTCCACGTTGCATGAACCCAGTGTTTTTGGCTGCTATAGAAACACAGCAGAAAAAAATATGCTGTGGATTAGGTTTTACAGTACCAACAAAGTGAGATTTTGCTTAATCTTGTCCAAACATTGCGGGGAAAAAAAAGCTGCAGAAAAGCTCCACTTTGAAAATGTTTTTGAAAAACGCATCTTGTTAATTATATCTGCAGATTTGAAAACATTTTCTCACTACATTTAATAGAATAAGACAAATGCAAAGAAAAACGTAGCATAAACCCAACAAACCTGTTTTTTCCACAGTGTTTTTTTCTGGCTGCGATTCACTGAAGCCCTACATTGCAAAAATGCAGCATTTTACACTACCTGCAAAGTGAATGGTAATCTGGCTAATCCCATCTACACACTGTAGAAAAAAATCTGCAACAGAAAAGCTGAGTTTTCAAAAATGTTTGCACTTTTGAAAATAGCAGCATGTCAATTATACCTGCAGAAACGCTGGTGTTTTCCGTATAGGTATAATAAGGTCAGAAAGTCAGCAGAGGAACACTCCATGAAAAAATTAAAAACGCTGCAGAAAAAAAACCTGATGCTTTTCTGATGTTTTTTTTCATCAGCGTTTATTTCCTTTGTTTCGCTACATGGGGCCTTAGCCTTAAGGTGCTTTCACCAAATTAAAAACCACGATCCACTGATTCAAAAAATGCACCAACAGTGAGTAAAAACACCACAAATAACCACACTATTGTAACATGTTCAGATTTGCCTTACAGCTGTCTTGTGGCTCCAGCATTTTTATTTAACAAAAAAAAAACAAACACAGCATTTTTCCTAAATACACTATGTGTGAAACCAACTTATGAAGTTATTCTTCCATAAAGGTATTGGTTCTAGAGGACAATATCTTCATAGTACTCTTCTATATGAAGGTACCAAATACTGTCAACGGACTTTCCTCAGCGCCATAACATGGAGCTACAGGGGATTCCCTGAGTGGAGTTTAATAACGCTATTCATTTCAGATTGTTCCTGACAAGAAGAAGCATTATCTGATGTTCTCTGGGTTCTAGCAATTCTATTAATATATCAGACAACAAGCATGCTCACGGTATGGTTTATGGAGGTAGACGTTTTGGGTGCTTTTGCCTTTAATATATATTCAGTAAAAAAAAAAAAAAATAAAAAATAAAAAATCAAGCTTTAATGAATTTGTTACTTTGTTGCATTTGAAAACTAAATTATGGAAAAGCTTCTTCAAATCTAATTAAACTGATGAGTAGGCTATAAATTTATTTCGCACTATACAGTAGAGCAGGAACATTAGCAGTATTTTATAGCACAGCAATGTGTACTTTCTGATAATTATATCCTTGGGTTTTAGACCATTTCTCAAACGTATGTTTTCCTTATCTTTATTTATTAATTTTTACTTGAAATTATTGTGGTTGGAAGAATATGTTTGAACATGGTGTGCACTGCGACAATATACTATACTAATATTATTGTCGCAATGGAGAGAGAGATAGAGATATTGGTTTTCTAATTATTAATAAATATTAATTTTCTAAGCCCAGCATTGGAAGAATAGACTATAAACCAAATGTATTTAATTAATGTTTCATTTAAAAATATGAAGAAACAATTAAGCCAAATGATACTTTCAAAGCTGTTTATTACATTTCTGGGACGTAACAATTGCTAGTTATCCAAACATCATCATATGCTTCCTATGAGTAATATAATTTACGTAATCTAATATAACGTAAGGTTTTCAAATATTTAGTTAAACAGGGAGTAATGAATATAGATAGGATGAAGTTTAATTAGTTTCTTGAAAAGGAGTTCTCTTTGTGCCTAAGTGTGATGTATTGGCTTTTGTCACTTTGAATAAAAAAGAAGCAATTAGTCCTTCCTTCACTGCATTGTTTTCTCTGAAACAACTAAACTAAAATATTTTAGATTGTGCTGTTAAAAATTCTGTGTAGCACTTGACGCATTCATTGATCATTTTTAGAAAATAAATCTCTGTCACTGGAAGCTTCTAAAATGAACTTTTATAATGAAATAGTAACAATTAGTGGTGTAGACAGAGGGGAATGAACAATGGGTTATTTTCCTATTTCAGAATACAAACCCTATAAGTTTTCCAGTAGATTCGGGCTGCTAAAATGCCCCAGGGTTCAACTTTGGTAAGTAGCCATGAATTTCATAAAATGTCCACTATACACACTTAGAAAAAGGTTGGTCAAACCCAGATGGTTGGCTACATTATGTAAGGGGGACCTCCCTGCTCTCCCCCATAGATGACGGAATGTCAAAACCCAATCCTATGGTTCTTCGGGGAGATAAGCCATTGTCAGAGATTAATCCAATGCCAGAGAGTGCAAAGCGCAGGGGATATTACACCTGTGAGTGTGGAGGGAGGGGGGTCTGACCCAAAACCCTAGAGTACTCTGGAGAGGTATGGAATTCCATCCAATAGTACCAGGTCTTATAAAATTTGTCATAGGAGTCAGTAATGGAAGAGGTGAGATTTTCCTTATGAATCATAAGGATGTAGATAGCAGGTTGGTCTGCTTCCAAAAAAATGGTATACAGGCTTGCACTGCCATCACCAGAAATGTCAACAAGGTGCATGAGTAGAGTTATGTCACTGTGATACAGAAGGAACAGAGCAGGGCAATGAGGTCTAGTGGTTGCCAGTCACATGTCTGATTACTTTGTATACCTCATTCCAGAAAGGAGTTAAGGCTCAACATGATCAGAAAGTATGTAGCAGCGCCCCTCCACCTCCCCACAAATCCAGCACCATGGATCGACCTCAGGGAACATGGCATGTAACATGGCAGGGATCCAGTACCAGTGTGAGAGGAGCTAATAGCTCGCTTCCTGAAGTCGAGAGCTGATAGAAACTTTAAGAGTCAACTCAAATATGCAGTTTCTCTGTTCCACCGAGATTTAAGTTTGACTCCCATTTGAACAGGAATGGGGGAGGAGGTTGATCTGGGTGGTCTATTAGGTACGAGTAAGCTATCGATAGGGTATGTTGCAAGAGACCCGTACCAGTGCATAGAGATTCGAAGAGTGTCATAGTAGTACTATATGTGGTTGGTGATGGCAGTGTGAGGCGAAAGCTCTGCAGCTGAAGGACACACCATATGGATAGTATAGGTAGGTCCTGGTAGACAGAAGGGTCACCATTCCGATCCTCAATGTATGTGGATCACTCGGGAGAACCCAGGTTTCAGCCAGGACAACCCCTTTAATATTTCAATAACCTGAGTATCTTCATGAGCAATTATTTCCATGATCAGTTTGATATGATATATATATATATATATATATATATATATATATTACAACGACGGGAATCTACCAAGCAGCATGATGATGGTGACTTAATCGCATAAAGATGCAGGTCAGACAAGGGTCAAATTTTATGAATCGACTCATTTGAGTAATTTACATATCATTTACATATACAATTCCTTCCTTTTATTATTCTGCTAGTTTTGATGCAGAAAAGCAGATCCCTCCAGCTGGTGTAAGCCTGTAATATCTTCCATTATGGGTTGTTTCTTCATCTATTCTAAACCAAGTAGTGATCTGGTTCAACTACAAAATAAAAATCTAAATTCAAGCAGCCACTTTTATCTCCGGGGGTTCTTGGTTCTTATTCACTTGTTTAGATCAGTGGTGCTATGTACAAAGTGAATAATGTTTTTTATAGCCAACTGAAGAAATTGTTGCAGAAATTTTGAACTATTTGCAGCCTGGTATCATAAACTGAAGCCTTACGTCAAATGGCTAGTTCTGCTTCTTTACACATTTAGTAATATATCTATTGTGCACTTGTCAATTACTGGTTGGATATATAGAATTTCTGATGACTAGCTTTAGAATGAGTATAGCAATGACTGTGATGCAGGTACATAAGGTACGAGTATAAAATAATTCCAAGCCTTTCATTCATTAACAAAATAAAAATATAGCCTTTAGCAAGCAGTGACAGGGCACACAGTTTGAGAGTAACATCCTAACTGAGCTTGTCAGAGCCTCTCATTCTGGTCAGTGGAAGAATTTTTCATGATTATGCTGTCATTCTGCTGGATGACACCATAATGTTAGGCATTGTCACTTCGGTTTTGTTATTGAACCTTTATTCTTTGACAGGCATTTATCTGGGCGAGTTCCAGAAAAAATAAATAAAACAATTTTTCAAAATCTGGAGTAATAGAGAATAACAGAGCACAAACGAATTTGTGAGAGCCCTCTAATATTATCCAATTATGATGGATAGAGAAAAGAATCTTATCATTTGGGAATAATTTTGCAAATCATGAATAGGAGTTTGTGAGCAAAAGTATTCTCTTAGACTGCGAAATAAAAAAATGTTATATATATGTTAAATTGTAACATGTACTATTTACTAAACTTTAGTACATACTAAAGTACAATAAATAATAAAGACTTTTTCCATGGGTAGTATTATAGTGATATAGTGACTAGAGATGAGCATACCAGTTCTTAACAAACGGGTTCAATACAATTCGATTACTCCAAAATTTTTGTGATTTCCTCTTCATGTCAGTGCACCTTGCACCCCCAAAGACTGTGAATTCTCCCAGGAGGCCAGAAGACTGAAGACTACAGTGATGGAGCCTAATAGATGTGAGGGAAGGTGAGTATCAGTGTTTAGTATTTTTCCTAACCTTTCCTTGGCTTCTGCTTATTATACACTACAGCAGTTCAGATGAAGAAATAGAACTGGCGGGCAAGCCTGGCAAATATTTGTAAAATGAATCTTGTGAGGTTTGCCCATGTCTTATAGTGACTCACAATGCAGTTTACTTAGCATACAGTGTTTTACCTGTTACTGAAACTTACAAGCATTTTGGTGCCTCAAAATGGCTTCCATAAGTTTAGGGAGCACTTGCCCCATGTTCCATTAAAAATAATGATACCCATCACCTACTCCCACTCATACCTCATATATGGTGTTGCGTATGGTAAAATGATCTTCAGCTATACTTTAGCTGAGATTTGTTGACTGCTTTGTTTTTGAGCAGGCTGAATATACCATTTCTGCTGTAAAAGTGACATCTCTTACTACTTTTGGCTTTCAGGGAATCCAGGTTTGGAATCACTGCCACAGAGCAGTGGCTTTTAATAATAATTCTGATAATATACATTGGATTACTTTAACAAAATTAAAGAGAAAACAGAATTCTTCCCATTTTTTTTAAATAAAAACAAACAAAACAAAAAACAACTACTGTTTAATCTCTTGCCACCCTGGTGGTCTCTATAGGTATTTGTTCATGTTGTTGCAGTGATCATGTGATGTACACTAATGTCACAACATGCCCTGATGTTGGCATGTATGATGTGAGACTGCAGAGGCCAGTGATTGGCTGCAGCAGTCACATGGATATATGGAATAGAACCACTGCAGCAAAGTAATCAAAGACCACAATGCAAGTGCTGCTGTGGCAGGGGATTAAAGAGGTAACAAAAGCCTGGACAACCCCTTAAATCTGAAGAGCTGTAGGGGATTCAAATTCCCACTGCTGTCCTTCAAGTATCATGAAGTTGCTTGTCAGCTCTATGAGAGGTCCATTAAGAAAATACAAGCTGCTCAAAACTACATATGGGTGAATGAGGAGACTGCTAAAAATATGACAAGGAATTATTCATAATGTGATTTTCTAAAATAGAAGTGGCTCAAAGCCTCAGCTTTTTTATTCAGCTTGTATGACTTCTTATCTATGTTGACTAATTCCTACAAAAGTAATTGTACATAAAGCATATAAAGCAATTTCATTGAATTACAGGCCCTTGTAAATTTCACACTGTACAGTACAATAAAATAATGCTTGTGATAGCAATGCCCTTTGTAAATACATAAAAAGAAATTCAGATATTTATGAACTGCAAATATAATAGAACAGGCAGCGAATGCCACAACAGAAACAACGAAATGTTACTTCATTCCTTATGTAGGTCATTTACATTATAACATTATCTCCAGGTAAAGCAATATCATTGCAAATGCAGTACATTCATTAATAATGAATTTCCACTTGATTAGCTATGTGGCTCACAATGGTTTTCCAATCATGACTCCAGAAAATCAGCAATGTTTTCACAGCGGGAAAATTGTTGCATTAGTAAAAATGTAATGAATATTTTGTAAATATCAAGAAAACCAATACCGTGATTATTTTAATTAATTATGGAAGGACGGCTGCCATGCCTGGAATACAATAGGAATACTCGCTTATATTAGCATCAAAATTTAATTTCAATGTTTTTTATATTCCAGGGTAGGCAGACAAATTGAGCGATGCTGACAGTTTAAGTGTCTTTTTCCTTTCTGTTTTGAGAAGAGAAAGTGGAAAAGATGTTTAAATAACAATAATCTAACATTCTGCCTCTTCTCAATACAAGTTATTGTCAGGATTTTCAATATTAATATTAAATCCAAAGTTCACATCTGAACACTATTTTTCAGTTCGCATAATATATACAAGAACTTATTAGCTTAAGCGTTTTTCATGTCATCATTATTTCTATACTTGTAAGAGTCTGTGTATGGGCCTTATATCATTCAGTGCAATAATTCACATTTTTAATATATTTTTTTTAAAACCAAATATCCAAACATGGAGCACCCCCCTCCCCCCAGAATAAGCAGTGTCTTATTATTACCTGTTTCTATAGTACATCTGTATAAGATCAATTTTATGGAAAGAACATTGATACAATACAGAGCTTAAAAAATCAATATGGACATAAATGGTGGAGTAAATACAGACAATACAATCCATACTTTGTGTTATATTTGCCTCCATAACTGTACTGTATTTCAATACGTTCATGTGAATGAATCCTAGTGATAAGCAACTTAGCAAAAGTAGACTTTACTGATCTGGAATTACAGATTACGTATGCTGAATAATGTACTGCGAATTCTGATGGTTGACTGAAATTGTCCAGCATTGACAGGCTCACAAGCGCCTAATATTTAGTTGAATACATAAAAATAGAATTTTGTCTGCCCAATCCTTATTTCCCCCAGGAGATAAGCCACCTAAAAGTGTCTGGAAGTGGCTTACTTTTCTTTTCACTATGAAAATACATGTGCTCTCAGCCAAGCCGAGGGGGCCTGTGTAGGAGGTTATCAGAAGGAATAGCTGTTGGCAGAACAAGCATTCAGCAGACAGTGTGTAAGAGTATATGAACACCCTGCACAACCTGGAGTAATGATTACATCTACTACAATACATATTAGCATAACATACTGCAAACTCTGGACCAGCAGGAGCCTCTTGGAGATGTGAGCTCAGAATTGCAACTCTAGGATGTAAATTGGGTATAAGTGCTGGATCAGTAAATGGAACTATTTGCACAGCTGTTTGATGTTATATAGAACCATAAAATGATGTCCAAAATACATTTATTCCCAATTCCTTGACTTCATTATGCTATTTTCACCATTTAGAGTGAATTTTTGTGGCTGTAATGACAGATAAATTTGTATTTCAGAAGGGAGCTAACTCAGTAAAAAACTACGTTATGGTAAAATATAAAAATAATTGAACCATATCTTTGAGGCTGCGCCTTTATTGTGCCATTTTTGTTTAAAACTAAGGGTTCGATAAATCTCTGATGTCTTAAAGATACCAAAGTAAGTTTATATGGGGATGACATGTCCATTTTATGTTATATCCTTGTAAAGTAGTTTCATAAAAACAAAGTATAAAAAGAAAATAGTTTTTTTTTCCCTCTCTGTGTACGAACTACAGAAATGAAAGTCAAACGTTAACGGCAAAGGGCAAAAACAGACATATATTTCTAAAATGTTTCCAGGCGTTACAGCAATTGTATATAAAAATACTTTATATATTATCTCTTTGTATAACACTTTATGTGGCATTCAACACTGTTATCACATTCCATGAATCTGGCAACTATAGAAGTAATAATCTCCAATATTAGCATATTTTATAGCCTAAATCTTAAATTCTTCTGCTGTTTATTTCCAGGCCAATTTTTATACATTTTCTAGTCATTGACCCTATGATTCCCATTATATTCTGGAATAGAAGAGGTTAAAGGGGTTGGACTTAAATACTGATTGCCTATCCTTAACATAGGTCATCAAAATCAGATTAGCGTGGTTCTGATATCTGGCACCCTCACCTATCAGATGTTTGAAGAGGCCACAGCATTCAGACAAGTGCTGCGGCCTCTTCACAGCTTACCAAGCATGAAACCATACATTGTGTAGTGGCTATGCTTGACATTGCAGATCAGCCTCTTCCATTTGAATGGGAATGAGCTTCAAACAGGCCATATGGCTGATGAATCTAACGCGTCACTGCAGTTTCGAACAGCTGATCAGTGGGGGTACTGGATATCAGACTCCTGCCAACTTAATATTCATTATCCATGTACATTGATCAATGTTTGAGCCCCAGAAATCTATTTTAAGTTATTGTGTTGTAATTCAGAGAGCAAAGGAAAATAAGAGATAAGGGAAGTGTTCCTTTTGCTTTTGAATTTGTCAGCAAAATGTTGCATACTAAATAGCTGAGTGATCTGTATGTCTTATGGCTCTCAACCAGTGTATATGTCCCTCATCCAAAATGGCACTGGTCAGGAAGACAGTAAGCATATCAAATGACAAATGTTAACACAAATGAAAATCCACTAACAGTAAGAAGAGAGAATCCTGCTGCTGAGGGTTCACAATCATTATGCATTTCTGATAGTTTAGACAACATTTTTCTTCAATTTTTCCTATTAAAATTAAGGAAAGACAAGGAGGGAAATTGTTGCCTGCTGTTTCATAATAGGTTGAAGGTTAATATGTTGAGGTCTAAAGTGATAATTTGGGGGAAAGTTGTTTTCAGGAGGCACGCACTCACTGACACATTATATGGATTGCCTGCAGCACAAGTTAAAATTGCAGGCAGATTGCATTAATGTAATCCGCCTGTGATCTTAATGACCGCTACATCTGTATTTGGCAGGACTGCAGATAAAGTTACTGAGTTATTTTCTTATCCAGTTATCACAGTGCCCAAAACAAATAGATTGCATTGCATTGATGATATTAAATTCCTCTACATCTGTAGGTAAACCAATTTATACCACAGAAACACTCACTGGTTTGCATTCCAAATTAAAAAAGCTTCCTAAGACACGTGCCATATTTCAATTCTAAGCAGGTTTTGAGAAGGCAGCGTTCCTCTGTCATCCCCTGACAGTTATAGACTAGCACTGCACCTTACAAGAGATTAAGGTTTGCACAGGCACTCTGTTTCCCAGTCATCGTCTTTCAACATTCCAACATTTATTACCAGACTGCTCGAGATTAATATCTTTAATTCAGATATTAACATTACCTTTTCTGACCAGCAAGTCCCCGGTCTGTGAAACAACATGTTCTTAATCATCAGTAAATTTATATTCTAACACAGGAGAACCTGTCACAAAATCTGCATTGCAAACTAAGTAAATGCCATTAACATAGCCTAACAAGAAAACAATACTGGATTTTTATTTGTAAAGAAAACTCCCATGTGTATGGGCAAAGAGAACTGAAATGTCTGGCATCTAATATGCTAATTGCGCCATTTTGGAGTCTGTAATGGTCTGGAAAGTTCAGTTAGTGGCAGAAAAAACATTGTCACAATATTTGTCATTAGTATGCTTCCAACACAAAATATCCAATCCTACTCTTTGTTCAATTATTTATTTTTTTAATTATATCAAAATTAATAGTTACAGACAGTACGTCGTAGAAAGCACAACAATAATAACATTTTAAATAATAATAATAACAATTATTGTTATTGGTATTATTGCTATTTGTATTTTTAATTTAAACATTTTATATAATAATAATAGTAATAACAATGATCGTTATTAGTATTATTATTGCGATTAAGTATTTTTAATTTAGACATTTTATTTTCATTCATTTCATGATCTAGTTTAGAAGGTTGGGTTCCATTTCCTATTATAAGACATAATGGTAGATGGGAGGATTTATCATTGGAAATGTGCAAGTTTTTTGAGTTATTTCTTATCATTCATTTGTTCCTTATTTTCCGCTGCTTGTCACTTTCAATCTTTTTGACAATGAAAGAGTGTGAGGTTAGATAGGCGAGGAGGTGAACACCACATCTATGGATTACAGCTTCTTAAAATTTAGCTGCCCTGCACAACAATTTAAGAATCATCTATAGATATATTTAAACACACAAACAGAAGTGATTGCTATGAAATGGTAAGCGCTCCGGAAAAAAAAAACATTTATATAGAAACTACAGGTTATAGAAATCTGTGACATGTGCCAATTTTGATAATAAATATAAATATGAATGTTATCTACTTATCATATACATTATTTGCTCCTACTTTCATGCACCTATACAAATGTATTACTTTATAAAAGTATGAAAAATATAAGAGCGCAGCAATCCTCCTCTTAGAGATAAACAGCAACCTGTGATATGTGGTGTCCAGCACAATCTTGACATGACTTTCACGTGATTTACAATAAACCTTGTGATGTTCTTTCTCTTTCTAAACAAATCAGTAGAAATGTTCTGCTATTGCTCTTCCCAATGTCAATTTCTATTGACTTATATTGCGTGACTGCTTCATGCCTGTTATACGCTAGTGCTGCATAATACAAAAGTTTGACTTTTTTGAACATGTTATTTTAGAACTTGACTATCAATCCAGAGGAAGACATAAAACACATAAAACATAAGCTATTCTGCCCTTAAACAGAGTCTCTGATTAGGACAATCCTATATTGTTGAAAGAATACAGAGGTGTAACTTGAAGATCCTGGGCCCCATTGCAAAATCTGTAAAGGGACCCCTATTTGGTGCCATTCAGAATTGTGATATATTTCATATGGCAAAGGAATCTTTGTTACACCTTCAGGTCCAGGGCCTGGTAGCAACTTACCACTGCCCCCTCCCTGGAAGAAACCCTTCACAGTAAGATGAATAGAAAGTATCCTAGCTGTAATCTGTTGGGAACCTGGCAGTACTCTATTTCCATACAGCACTACCACATTGGAAATAATGCATGTCCGTGATGCCTACCAGAAAGGATTGCCCTGATAACTATTCATATAAAAGTTATATAGAAAGTTGAAAGCTAGAGATCTATGCATTACAGTCTATCAAATAACCATCTTCACTGATAAAACACCAGGTGTTGCAAAGTGGTCATGTATTTTAGATAGCCATTAGCCAAATGCTCATTCATCTGACAGCTATTCCTCCCAACCATTATCCCACCCCCATACACCTCTGGCAGCAGCTCCTGTGAGAACACAAAGATTGGGCATATTGAAATCTAATAGCTCAATCCTTCTTACCCCTGACATCTTCTGTAGGATACCCTATGCCCATTAGATCATTACTTAGTCCCACAGGCTATCTTAAGGCATATAAAAGTTCTTTAAGATATAGTTATTGGCCTAATGAAGGTTGGTACTACATAAAAATATATCAAATTTATACTAATTGTTTTAAACCAAATACATATCTTCTTTCCAATTAATTGTACTACTGCATGAAATGGTATGCTATCTATTGCTAGAAGAGCTGTAGGATGAGACATGTCAATATACACAATTTGCAGCTCAACATTATAAGTGACTATAGCCAAACCCTGCAATAAATAATAATGTAACACACATAAACAATTTATTACAATTGATTTATTGATAGCGTTGTCCCATTTCTTTAATGCCAAATATACAATATAGTCTGCTCATTCTTTACGTCCATTGATTTGTGTGGGCTGTATAGTGACAATGGTAAGCATATCTTCTGAAAGAAAGCCTAATGAACATTGCTTCTAAGTCTTACTTTTCTTTTAAATTGTAAAACTTAAAGGAAAACTGCAGTTAAACATTTAAATAAGCCACAAACTTCTAATCTACTTGAAAAAGGCTTTGTGCTCCTCACAGTCCCTGTTACAGGATAGTTTCCACATTGTAACAGTCACAAATGTAGATATTCTAAAACATACTCATAACTGATAATTCCATAAATTAATAGCTTCATCAAATGCTATCTAAAGAATACACTAGAAATGGTTGAGACAGGTGGTGTCCCGTCAATGAAACCTCCACAAATCAGAACAATACGGGTCTCATGTTACTTATTACTCATTAGAACATACACAAAATGAAAAGGAGCACCAGAAGGCAGTCATATGGAAAGTTACTTTAAAAAAATTCATCTCCCTTTGAAGACCAGTTTCATAGGAATGATGACTAGGACCCCACCGATTGGGTATTTATGTATTTTTGTAAAAAGAAAACAAAAAGTTATCTGCTCTGACTTAAAATTTATATTTTAGCCACCCAACAATGATTACTTGTTTCCTCATAAGATCTTACTACAGAAAAAACACCCCAAAAGACTATCTCTTTGTGAAAATCACTCCCTCATCCGAACCAGATTTTCTGTGACCGAGCCTTCATCTATTATGCATACTGGCCATCTTCTTTAAGACAACCTTGCCCTTAAGATCCCTTTTCAATAGCATTTGAGGTGGTCGCCTCAATGAGGTTTCGCTGTATTTCCACACTTTGCAGAACTATCATGATGCCAGCAGTTTCACACAATGGAAAACCAACAATTGTTTTCATTTTTAGATTTTGGTTTAGATTTTTTATTTTAGAATTTAAGTATTTGTCTAGATTTACTACTACTAATAATAAAAATAATAATAATAATAATAATAATAAAACACCAATAATATTATTATTATTATTATTATTATTATTATTATCAACAATTATATAAAAATGAGAAAAAAAAATTGAAAACTATTTACTAAATGAAAATCATTTTTCTCTCATTTACATGAAACAATTTTCATTACAAGATTTGTTCATTATTATTAGCATTGGAGCATTAATCTCCCCATGTACACAGGTCTTAACATAACTCTAATATAATAAATCATTTACTTCATGAGGGGCTTTATCCACAGAAAGCAAAGATAAGAAGTTGCTGCGTCTTCCAAATGTCTGCTGAGGAGACACAATGGAAGCTTAAAAGACCAGGGTCATTCTAGGACAGAGACTCTGACGTGGGATTGGTTGCAATCTGGAGCAGCTCCCATGTATTCATGTGCTGGTTTATCCACTGTGTACCACTGAGCTGATATATATAATCACAGAGAATGATGCAGATATAAGAACAGTATACAGTTGCTTTATATAGGCGGAATGGCCAGTCGAACTATATTCCATCAGTCCCTATAGCACTTATTTCTCAACCCTCCTAGGAATAAACTATTTTTGCTTCAAACAATTGTTACAGTTTGAATCCAATTGACTCGAGACAAAAGTATTGAGATAATCAGCATATTAAAGGCAACAGTGTAACCATATGTTAATTATGTAAATGATTCATTTTAATCAGGCAGACCCATGTAAAGAGTTACCAGGAATGCAAATGTATCGAGTTATTAAAAATCTCATTATTATTCCTCTTAGTTCCATGCTTGAATCTATCCATCCAAACAGATAAATTAATAGTTAGATGAAAGATGAAAGAGCTGGAGGGGAAGTCTGTGGGAAACCATCTGTCTTTCTTTGTAGCCCTTCAAGGCCTTTACAATTCTGCAAAGATTACATGTAAATATCGCTAGACCAGAGACAACGGATGGACGTCAATATGAAAATCATAACCTGTAGTCAAAGTTTCTAGGAGAGCTGTTTCAGCACTTCTTACTATCAGGCTTTTATGGCTCACATTTTTTGCTAATAAAAGCACCCTGTCATTTTAGCTCTAATGGCTCGGCTTTATTTATTCTGGCATTTGGATTCCTGGAGCATCTATGAGATGAGCTTGTGTAATCCTGGGCTTCTTCTTTATTTGTTTTCCATTTGCCATTTATAGCAGTTTACCAACCTTGTTACACTTTTAGCACCTATAAAAAGAAGTTAGCACCCATTTCAGGTGGCTCAGCAATGCATGTGTATAACTGCACACGTATATAGAAAAGCCATGGCAAGGTGTTCAAGCATTCTAATAAGAAAACATGGTAGAACACTGCCTTTTCTAATTTTCTATACTGAAACATATAGGCAATCAAGCTTTGGGTGCTTTAAAATGTTAGGCCAGGGCTCCACATGGCAGAAACGCAGCGGCAAAAACCGCAGCATTTTATAGTCACTGCAAAGTGGAAGGGATTCTAGAATATCTCATTCACACATTGCAGAAAAATACGAGCTGATGTGGTTTTGGAAATCGCAGCATGTCAATTATACCTACAGAAACAGTGGCTGTTTCCCTATAGGTATAATGGAAGCAGAAAGTCCGCAGAGGAAACCTCTGAGGACTTTCTGTGAAAAGCGTTGCAGGAAAAACCATGATGCGTTGCCACCGCAGTTTTTCTCGCAGCGCTTTTTTTGCTGCAGCTGCTACGTGGGGCCTTAGCCTTCAAGTGATGGTTAAATGGCTAACATTATGATTAAAATATGATTACAAAAATAAAATAATTCACTGTCATGGTCAAGGGTGAATATGTAATAATTATAGCATTTACTGCTCTCGAGAAGCCTAAATGGGAGTAGTCAAGACCCAGTATCAATCCATTTCTATAACCAATAGCTGAAAAGAGCTCATAGTTATGGTAATAGGTATAAGGAACTGTATTAGAAGTCTAATAAAATGTCACAGCATCAACTACATTAAATCTGATTGTACACCTTGGCCCACAACTATGCCTCCCAACCACTTACCCTCCCACCATACTCATATACACTCAACTCAGCCAAGCATACATGTGAGAAAGAGAATAAAATCCTGTCAGATAGCGTTGGCAGCACATTATCTCCCATGAGAATGAAAGGAAAAAATTCAATATCCCCAATATCATCTATCGGGGAGAGTCAGGATATCCTATATACACTAAACAGTTGACTGGTCCTGCCAAATTAGGTTTGTCCAACATTAATGCAATGTGTATGGACAACTTAAAAATATCTCTTTAATGATTTTTGCTTCTATTTGCACTATAATAGAAAATGTAGACTGACAGTTTTGTATTGAGAGTCTATTGATAGAAAAGATGGAAATAACAAGTTTTGCTTAACTCTACCAAAGGTATACCCACACCATTGCTTCTAAGACTACTAGATAGTTCACGCACAAATGAGCAACTTAGAAACTACTTGGAACATAATAATGTAATATATATTTCATTTGATTCATCTTTCTGCAGTGACATAAAGCCAATGGGACGACTTGTTTTCTAATTAATCTAGGCAATTATTTGACCAGTGACTAAATAAACAGTCCTGGTGCATCACCAAGTAAACAAGATGAAAATGAATCTACACACGCCATGACATTCATATCTTGGGTAGAGATAAGAAAGCAAATGTTTGCTGACTCAAATACACATTCTGATAGGTTGCCATTCCTTATAAAATAGGCAATGTCATTTATAGTTCAGTATTACATTGTCTGTCTCTCTTTAGCTCCTTTCAAGGAAAGAATATTATAAAGGATATACTAATATAAATTCTACACATTTGTAAAATTGAAACATAAAAAATGTTCTGATCAAGCACAGAATGAAACAAAGTGCTGGCTGACATTGATGAAGAGTAACCTGACGTAGGTGGCCACTTTAAGCAACATATTAGGAATCTGCATAAATGTGTAACGGCAGGGTCACTCCATTAATAACCTGAAGGGGGCGCACTGTAGACATCATCTGAATGTAGTCCTATAAGTAATTATCAAAAATGCTCCCATTAGCTGCAGAAGTTTTCCCTTAAGTGCCTGCAAGGTTTTAGAGTCTTAAGTGCATCCTTATGGGTTATTAATATTAAAGTAAATGTCTACCTTTTAACATCATGTCACTTTTAGTTCCAGCATTCTGTGCTGATTAATTCTTTTTTATCTATATGGAAGCTTTTTGTGATTAAGAGCTGTAATTCCACTGTATAGGCAGAGAGTTAATAGAGATAAAATTCTTGTTCTCTGAAGCCACCACTAGGGGAGATTTATGTGCTTGACATATCCTGGGAGGAATTTATTAAGCCTGGCATTTCTTATGCCAATCTCAAAAGGGTTATCCGGGATTCAAGAGCATGACTGCTTTTTTCTTCTCATGAAGTGACATCATGTCCATTGGTAACATGGCCATGGTGCAGTTCAGTCCTATTCATCTGAGGAAGAAAACAACCATGTTTTCTGGCATGTATTATAGTAAATCTGTCAGACTGGGGCATGCCTAGATTCGTGCCAGCTCCGTTCACTGTCTAAAAAAAAAAAAAAAGTAGTCTTCGGAGCGGAGATGGGCCAAAAACGTGACATATTGAGGAGCACCAGTCAGCTCCTATGACATGTCTGTTTTTGTTTTGTTTTTTTTTTCCCATAAAAGTGTAATTGTACACATTTTCTATTGCTCTAGGTTGTGCCATTCCTCTGTTGTTCCTCCTAAACAAAATTTGAATAAATTGTTATGACTTGGCAGTGTGTCCCAGCACGTTCTATCATTATCCTATGAGTGCTGCCTGTATAATAACACACCCCTTTGACATTAAGATTGGTAACACCATAACTGAGAACTCCACAATACAAAGCTATGAAAATAGATGTTTCTAATAAGTTATTTAATAGGGAATATAAATATTAACTAAACTGACAAGTCAGGAGTGGTGGCAGGTCCTATTTAAGGCAGACTTATATAAACAGAAAATT
Source organism: Leptodactylus fallax (assembly GCA_947044405.1). Classification (NCBI taxonomy): domain Eukaryota; kingdom Metazoa; phylum Chordata; class Amphibia; order Anura; family Leptodactylidae; genus Leptodactylus; species Leptodactylus fallax. The sequence goes on from CAMRHE010000016.1 coordinate 10,524,551, forward strand.
AAAGGTGTTATCCGGTTTCTAACATTGATGGTCTATACTTAGGATAGGTCATCAATATCAATATTAGATCTGTGGGGGTCGTACACCCGGGACCTCCGCAAGTCACCAGTATCGAGACAGCGTGGTTCGCAGTATTGTTTTCATACCGCAAGCTGCGCTGCTCACTTGCAATACAAACTGTAGAGGCGAGTGTAGGTACTGCTGCTCTGCCCCATTGAAATCTATGCAGCAGCGCTGCAGTAACTACTCTCACCACTACAGTTTGCACAGCGAGTGAGCAGCAAAGACAATGAAAACAATACTGTGAACAATGCATCTTGGTACCAGTGACCTGCGGGGGTCCAGGTGTCGGGCCACCGCAGTTAAAAAATTGATGGCCTATCCTATGGATAGGCCATTAATGTTAGAACCCGGATAACCTCTTTAAGCTTAGGTCGCTATAAAGATATACTGAAAAGTGATCAACACCGAATTTTGGATCTGTTCAGAAAAAATATTTATCATGAAATGGTATTCAAAGGTGCACATTCAATTAAACTATAGAAATGTGCTACTGAAGATATCGAAAATGCATTAACCCCATTCTCCACCAGGAGGCATAACACAATCTTTCCAATGTTCACCTGTTACCACATTTATACAAGTTGCACAATTTCCATTTATTCCGTTTTTTATATAATAGGTGAAATATACAGCATTTGCCTATGTTTTGCTATAAATACTTAGCCTGACAGTCACATGCTTAGTGTATGAACAAATAGTAACGTATGTTTTAGCCATAACAGATATACTGTACATGCTCTAAAGGGTATTCTTTCTATCGAGCACTCACAGAAAATGCATCACGTAGAAATCCTATTTTTACTCTCTGGTTCTGCCAGTGAGAAAATTAAGGGATTCTTAATATCAGCTTTGAGAGATTTATTGCTTAAGTAAATTATCGACTATTCAAATAGTCAAACATTTTCTTTGGTCAAAATAATACTTTAATTAACCTCGTAGACCCGTGATAGATACACTTGAATAAATGGATGCTGGAGGTCACTAATACTTTTATTTCAATACCTTTGAATCAGTGTTGAAACAAGAATTCATTAACTTCGAGGAAATATGACTGTGTAAATTTAGTTTAGGCTTTAAAAAAGAGCCCTTTGACAGGTATGAAGCTGGAGGATGACGGAACAGTGAGAATTTCTTACATGGACTTCCAAAACACTCAAGGAAAAAAAAATGATATCAAATTATCAATTTGTTATATGACATCTAAGACTAAATATCTTCTAACCCTGCTTTATTATGTTGAAAAACTATGGCAAGTGTGGCGTAAAAGTTAGACACTCCCCTTTTATGTATGCATAGCACAAAGAAAGTGAAATGATGCATGGCTAGATTACATATCGGACCATCAAACGAATGAAGTACAGACAGATGTGCCCACCCTTGTCTATGCTGAATCTCATTTAAGGACTCCACTTTTTCATTATACTATTTTAATAGAACATTGTGTCAAGCTAGCAAATCCCTTGACAGGCTGCAATTCACATGCTATCCACTGGGTGGCCACATGTAAGCAGAAACAACTCCTAACAAAGTATCACAACATCATATATATTTTTTAAATGTGCGCCACTGACCTTAGGATATGTTGACTTCGTAAAAGGTAAGGAAGAACAATTTTGTAGCGCTTTTTCTCTGGTGCACAATGCTTTTTAGTAAATGTGTTACGCTACAGCTATAGCACTGGCACACCTACAGCAAAGTCATGCCATAAATATGAAGACAATGATATGAGAAGAGCCGGTGTGAAAAGTGCTTCTCTAAGCATGAATTCTAGGATCCACGGTTTATGCTAGCCAGATATTTGCAGGTCTGTGGAAGTTATTTAACACGTTAAGGCCATGTTTACCTGAGGTGTAGAATATTACATGTGAATGAAGTTTTACAAACCCTATTACAAGCTGTGGAGCAAATCCATACAGATCTGAAAGAACCATGAAAACAGAACTGCAGTGTACCTTATTTGTCAGAGTTTTTTTGGGGGTGTGGGGGAGGGGGAATTGAACGCCTGTATCAAATACATAATAAAGTCAACAGGAAACACAAATGTGGATATGACACAGATTTCACATAGACCTTAATGATAGAAAACTCTGGTATGTCTGCTGTATGTACGCACAGTCTAACAGATCCTGTTCTTCTTTACTAATTTAGGGGTTAACAAGGGAAGATATTTATATATCGGTATGATAGATAGATAGATAGATAGATAGATAGATAGATAGATAGATTAACTTAGTATTAACCCTGTCAATGGCTTTTGTGTTCTGTGAGATCAAGTTGCAGCAAGTTATCATATTGTAGATAATCAAGCTAAACTTTTCTACATTTGTATGATGGATAGATAGATAGATAGATAGATAGATAGATAGATAGATAGATAGATAATGGATGAACAAGAAGAAAGCAGTACTGTACATATTAAAAGACAAATTGTACACATATACATATCGGGATATGACGAGCCAAGAGGACACATTTACAGATAGATGTATATGATTAAGATAGATAAAGTATATAAATGAGATAGATAGATGTGCACAGTATGGAATGTGATAAATTATGGAACAGAACTTTGGATGTTACATTCTCTTACTATTATCTAGTGAGTAAGAGATGTCCTTAAGTTTTGGAGCCCAGGCATTTACATTTAACTGAATTGATGAAAGATGGCCATTTCCTTGGATATTGGCAACATACACGATTTATGCTGCTCATGTAACTTATCACTAGGATCTACCAGAGATGCAGTTTGGGAGAAAGGTTAAAGGCAAAGTAACTGAGACTTTTCATCGCTCAGGTCCACATCATTTATTGCATTATGGGATTGCTGCTTCAATTTCTCTCTGATGACTAAGATGGAGAGGTATACTTTATAGAATTAGATTACATATACTGACGGCACTTCATGATATGCTCTCAGTGGCCTAAGGCATTCATGGTAGAGTAAATGAAGTTCAGCTCTGTGTCCATTGTTTTCTCATTAATAGTAATTCTCCTACATCTTGTTCTTATGATGACATTTCAACCTTTTCCCCAGCACCCATCTAGCAAAGCCTGGTATTGAGGGGTTTCATTTGTGCCCTGAGGTGCCTCTTCTTTTTACTTAGTATCTCTAATAGCTCCACAATCTTGTATCAGAATCTCTCCGGGACACAATAATAAGCATGGAAGACAAGCAGCTACTGTAACATCCCTTAACAATAAATGCAGGTGTCTAGAAGAAGCATAAAGAAAAAATAAATCTGTCGTCAGCTGGTTGGCTCAAAGGGTGAACACTGACCTGAAAATCAGCAGTGAACATAAAGTAACATTGTCATCTGGTAATACGTGTCGGCTTTGATTCTAAATTTAACCTAAATAAAAGTGATTTGTGAATGATTTGTGCTTAAATTGTTTGCCTCCTTTGAAATGTGAAGTGCTATGCGCCGTAATATCAAATGACAGCTACTAAAACACAAAATGAGTCTAAACAAAATGACAAAATGCATTACATAAAGATGGTGTGATACAGATGTAGCTGCGGCATTGTAGCACTTTGCAAGATGCGGCAAATGACAATTCCATCCAAGACCTTGTTACATGAGGTAACGTGAGATACACCTTACAGTGACATGGCTGAGATACAAGCTGTATTTATGTTTTTACCCATAGAAATGGAAACAAAAGAACCTTCCTGCTTATAGGTACGTGGGCCAAAGATTAAGTATTTCTTAATGCCCAATCTTCCCCTCAGATTTGGAATCCCAAAGAAGGGTTTATTTTCTAGATGTTCTTATTGAGATCTCCAAAGCATAGCAACCATTCTGTAGCTTCAACCTCCAAATTTCCCCAAGGGAAAGCTTTTGGTATATATGGGCCCTTGAGCAACAGAGCAAGGTAGCCTAAGAGCTTTCGGTCCACTGCCTGTTTGGCTAACAGCTATTCATTCCGAGGCCCCATACAAATGCATAGGAAGAGCGCAATAAGCCGCTGCCAAAGAACACTGGCCAGGGCTTATCTCCTGTAGATGCATTCAACATACTTGATCATACTTATCCATAAATCATCTCACTGGCTCGAGCCAGCCCACTGTCATACACAACACAGTCATCTGTTTCTGTTGCGATCAGCAGGTTCAGTTGACGTATTTGTATAAATAGCTCTACAGTGGGATGCCAATGTATTCCACAATCATCTTGAGAAATATAGAGCATATTTACACAGATCACTATTTACCCTTCAAGCATAGTGGACTACACTGGGCTTGCCTGGTGCTTATGCTTGTCCTACTGAAAGCAATGCATCTGGTGTTACATAACAGCCATGATTTCACCCATACCTTCAGTTGAAATTTAAGGACCTTCATTTTTAATGAAATCAAATAAAAACAATATTGTGACATGCTAGCAAAATTCTTGAAAGGATGAAATGTACAAGACACCACTGGATGGCCATCCATATAGGATAGACATCTTATGAATATCACAAAATCATGTTGCTTTGAAAAGCTGGTCTTCTATGACAAACCTCTCTAGAAGATATTTCCAACTAAGAGGAAAGGCAATGAAAAGGACATAGTTTTGCAAAAAACACCAGGCTTCAATTTTTCCATCTGATGTCAAACCAATGATCCCCAAAATACATTTATTAATGGACATCAAGGTTATTAGGTTGTAAAGTTCTTCTCTTTCTGCTTAATGGTATCTCATAATTAACACAGTACCAAAAAGAACTATCCAGAATGGAAAACCCTACCAGTCAAACCACTATCATCATGTCTAGAGGAAGATAAGAGGCTGATGATTGAACACATAGGAATATGTATTGTATCAATAAATGCAATTCTCAGCATAATCATTGTTGTCTGTAATAAATTTTCACCATCTGGCAAAGTAATAATCCTCACATAAAATCAGCCTTAGAACGAGAGTTTCAAAGTGAACTGTATGTTAATGACACAAAGGAAGATTTGCAATTACAGCAGTCGTCTTCTCAGTGTCACAATTACAAGGGTCACGTTTCTGTAATTCAATAAAATGTGTAAAAGCTGCACCTTCTCAGAAGTATACAGAATGTCTGGTACTACCACTTTCAGTCGGCTTCCTGTATTTTTAACAGACTGTGCTATTTTTGCTATCAAAAATAAAACTGTGATAGAAAGCTACATATCAGCACTTGTACCGGGGCTCCAACACCTCAATCCTCCACCCCTGTAACTGTAACGGGTTATCCACTTTCTAATATTGATAAGCCTCACAGATCAGCAGCTCCAGGATAGTGTCCCTTCCACTAGTGTTTGTATGTCATGAGCCACACTGCCCACTCATCAAAACTGTAGTGGTGGCTTTAGGTACTGCAGCTTTGCCCCATTTGCCCCATAGACTTCAGTTTGTATGGTGAGTGAGCAGCATGGCTGCTGGTATTCAATCATTACCGGGAGCCGTTTTCCAGGATCTGCTGATCTGCAGAGGTCCCAATAGCCTACCCTAAGGATAGGTGATCAATATTAGAAAGTGGATAACCCCTTGGACTTAGATCACCATAGACCTAGGTATTTTTGCTCTCAGTTACATCTATGATCACCTAAAAGCCATCCTTTATGTGCTAGTAATACATTTCAATAGGGGCATGAAGAGTTTTTTATGCAGATGTGGTATAATTTACCTAGTTTACAAGCACAGCTTTAATCCTTATAGGGGCAAGCTTATTCCAATATATGGCTCCTTACAAACAATTATACAGTCCACAATATGGTGAAAAATATGGTGTTGCCTTACTCTGAAATTATGATATTAGAATGGACAAATTCATGTAAGTTCTTAAAGGGAGTCCGTTACCAGCACATCAACCCAGCACCTGATGAAACAGTATATTCCCCTTGTAAATCGGTGTCTCTGCTGCTGAGATATCTCTGCTTTTGTCAATATGCACACAAGCTCTTTGAAGCAATGAGGAAATAAATATTGCTCCAAAGAGGGAAGTGATAATATCCTCATTACTCCAAATAGCTAATTTGCATTTCGATAAAAACAACTATATATTTATGTATATATAGCGAGGCATTGACTCACATGGGGAAAACTCTGTTTTATAAGGTGATCCTAACCCATCTATCTGACTCCCTTCAATAGACATTAATTCTAATATCTTATTATTAAACATTTATTTATTTGTTTATTATTTAATTAATTGTATTTATTATTATGCATCTAGTTTTTGTTTCATTTAATTCTGTTATTTCACTGAATACGTTTTGTATTACAGGGGATGAAAAGGTTGCCAAGTACCAGCAAGAAATTCAGCATTTAGGTAAAGAAAGGATGCAAAATCTAAGCTTTTTATCCACAGTGAACAGACCTGGGACCCATTGTATGTGAGGAATTGTCTGTTGGGTAATTTATTGCATGTGTTAAATTATTGCTATTTTATATTAATAGAATTCTGATATCTTTAATAGCATACAGATTCAGGGGCGGAAAAGCCCTAGAAATGCTTCTGTGGAGGTAATATAGCAAGCCGTTTTAATAGAACACATAGCCATAACTCATGTCTCTGAAGTGTAAAGCATTTCTACAGGACTCTGCTTTGATAAACATGTGACATAATGTTTTTTTAATCCAGTGTGCATTTTACAGAGATATGGCTCCACATTACTTAGGCATGAAATGGAAGGAAGGCGTTTTAACAGCCCAAAGCAGTGAACCACTGAATCCCATACAATTAGAAGTTACATGTTTCTGATGTTCAAACAGAATACATTAAGTACATTAATGAAAACAAAGAAGGCATAAGCATCTATTTAATTACACCCCGTACATTTCATTTCAGGAGATATTAGGCATCTCCTGTGTCGTATCTCAGCTCCCCTCCTTGATTTCAACAAATCACTGGTCAGGAATTTAATAAAACTGCGCCTGAAGTTAATTATAAAAGCAATGTATAACTATTGTCTTTATTATGGAAATTGCCCAATTTAGTATACAGTATCTTTAGCAACAATTCCCTGCATTCTGTGCTTAATCTGTACTGTGTAATTCAACACACTAAACATACAGTACAGTATGCAGTAACACAGTTACATACAGCAGCGTGCTCCCTGGTATTAAAACTTTGCAAGAGTTCTCAGAGATCAGTGGATTAGGACCCTTAAAGATATTGGTGGGAATTACTCAATGAATCTACGACAGCTTTCAGATGTAGATGTGTGATAATGTGGCGTATCTTTGGCGCTAGGGCTTGTCTTATGCCAAAAATGCACCACATCTCCCATTCTGCGCCTCACTTGCTTTTCTGGTGTGCGTTATACAAGAAATGTATGGCAGCTCCTGAGTGGCGTAGACTTCCATTCTGGCATACAGGAGGGCATCTGTTTTATTAAGAGGCCAGAAACTTGCACCAGTTGGGGGCTTTAATAAAACTGGCATATGAAATGCTAGTCTTAGTAAATCTGCTGTATTGGACCTACCACTACTCTAGATTTGTCTGTTTTAGGAAATAATTGTATCCACTTTCATCATAAAGGAAAAATAAAAGCAGCACATAAAAGGCTGGAAGATGTTGTGAAATGGCCATAGCCCTGCGAGTGCACTTTGTTGTTCATGCCATACTGTTTATCAGTGCTCACAAAAGAAGAGTTTCGAAGGACAGTGAGCGCTGCTATTATTTTCTCTTCTCTGATGAAGTGTATCCCATGTTCTATGTGACTAAAGGGCTGGGCACCACCGCAACCTCCTTAATATCAGTTCCTGGTCCAGCCTTATGTAGATGAATAAGCTGTAAGTGAGTATTGCTGACTTTTTCTAATCTTCTGCCACAATTGTAAATACTTGCATTCCCAAAATACTATAGAACAATTCTTAGGCACCTTTTTTTATTTAACTCTGCATTAAGATTTTCATCTATTATTCTTCCTAGAAACTCAAGAGTAAATGGCATCTGGGTATCACATTCCCCAGTGTCATTCTGTTTAGTGATACAAAACCCAATTGTCAATCTATTCAGAAATTTCAAGGAGGAATGCTAGAAGAATGCAGAGCTCCTGAGATGTTCCAGAATTAATATCTTATGATGAATACATGTATTTACTACCAGAGACATGTAAGAAGAGATGACAGGTCTTCCTTAAAGGGTTAGTTTTATCTTGGATGTTTATAGCATACCCACTGGATATGCTATACGTGTGTCCAATAGACACTGATAGAAGGACCTGTATCTAACAAGTACAGGAATCCCCTCACCCCATTTCATGGTCACTGAGAATAGAGAGGGGGCATGTCATTCACTTCTATGAAAGTTCTACAAATATCATCCACATGCAATTTGCAGAACATCCACAGTAGCGGAAGTGACCACAAAATGTGGGTTAGAGGTGGAACCCACAAATACCAGGCAAATACCTAAATATTTGAGATAAGACTACCCCTCCAAGTAATGGAATGAGGTTCAAAGTCGTCTGGGAAAATCATACAAATAGATAAAGTATCCTTTTATATTGCTAGGTAACATCTACAGGACGTATAGCAAAGAAGAACATCATTTAATGGGTGAGCATTTGGTTCAATGGATTGCCAAAAAAAAAAAATTTCCATTTTCCGCATAAATTTTAAGCTTAGACAAAAATATTCTTGATATTTATTTTGAATAAAATTCTAATTCTATATTATTCATAAAATATTGAAATAACCCACTGCTTACTTAATGTATAATTAAAAGTGCATGCTTTATTTTTTATGATGTCAAGTAAAAGATGTTTTTAAACAGAGTTACATTGACTGCACTTTTAATTAGGCCACAGAAGGCATTATTTTCATGATAAATATGCTTGGCATCTGTATTATGTAATCCAATCTGTTTTTAGCTTGAAACATATTTATCCTTCTCACTAATGAATGTTCCATGTGGTATTTTATTCATATGTATGATAGGAAGCCTACGTGTCAACCTCTGAAGTGATTGAAGATGCTCTTAGCACAAAATAGACTTCAAATATTTTCACGTCTGTGTTTAGCCGAAATTCTTCAGTTAAGATGTCATGTAGAATAGATTCAATGTAATTACATTATTACTATTATTGAAAAAAGACATTATTGTATTTATGTTTGTGCAGAAAAGGTAGAAACCCCTGTGAGGTAAATGTCAAATAATCCTTACGTAATAGAACTTATCTGTGTATAAGAGCATTGAATAATGAATTCACGGGGCATACCTGACTGAAGACGAGAACGTTTATAGCCTATTACTGCATAATCCTTTCTGAAATGGCTTGTCCAGCCAAGACATTATTTTTACCCCGCTCAGAATAGTGTGTTAAAACAAAACATATTATACTCCCTAATCTTCTACTGCTCCTATTTCTATACTTCCCAGGCCCAGCCAGGACTCTAATGCTGCAGCAGCCAACATCCTAACACAGAGACAGGTATACACTGCAATAGTTACATGTCCCTGTCTAGAGAGCCAATGAAGCATCATAGGATCAGAGGCAGGTGGATTTGAATTTTTTTTACTTTTTGAAAACCATTTCAAATTAGCTTAAGATTTCTTTTGGATAGACAACCCCCTTTAGGGATTTCCTCCTCAATCTGTCTTTTTTTTTAAATGAAGCAGCCTAGATGTCAGCCAGTATTGCTGGGAGAAAATACAACTGACCGAATACAGTCATGGCCAAAAGTTTTGAGAATGATACAAATATAAATTTTTACAAAGTCTACTGCTTCAGTTTTTCTAATGGCAATTTGCAGATACTCCAGAATGTTATAAAGAGTGATCAGCTTAACAGCAATTACTTGCAAAGTCAATATTTGCCTAGAAAATGAACTTTATTCCCCAAAACACATTTCAACATCATTGCAGCCCTGCCTTAAAAGGACCACCTAACATCGTTTCAGTGATTGCTCCATTAACACAGGTGTGGGTGTTGATGAGGACAGGGCTGGAGATCAATCTGTCATGATTAAGTAAGAATGACACCACTGGACACTTTAAAAGGAGGCTGGTGCTTGCCATCATTGTTTCTCTTCTGTTAACCATGGTTATCTCTAAAGAAACACGTGCAGTCATCATTGCACTGCATAAAAATGGCCTAACTGGGAAGAGTATTGCAGCTAGAAAGATTGCACCTCAGTCAACAATCTATCGCATCATCAAGAACTTCAAGGAGAGAGGTTCCATTGGTGCCAAAAAGGCTCCAGGGCGCCCAAGAAAGACCAGCAAGCGGCAGGACCGTCTCTTAAAAGTGTTTCAGCTGCGGGATCGGGCTACCAGCAGTGCAGAGCTTGCTGAGGAATGGCAGCAGGCAGGTGTGAGTGCATCTGCATGCACTGTGAGGCGGAGACTCTTGGAGCAAGGCCTGGTCTCAAGGAGGGCAGCAAAGAAGCCACTTCTCTCCAGAAAAAACATCAGGGACAGACTGATATTCTGCAAAAGGTACAGGGAGTGGACTGCTGAGGACTGGGGTAAAGTCATTTTCTCTGATGAATCCCCTTTTCGATTGTTTGGAACATCTGGAAAACAGCTTATTCGGAGAAGAAGAGGTGAGCGCTACCACCAGTCTTGTCTCATGCCAACTGTAAAGCATCCTGAAACCATTCATGTGTGGGGTTGCTTCTCAGCCAAGGGAATCGGCTCTCTCACAGTCTTGCCTAAAAACACAGCCATGAATAAAGAATGGTACCAGAATGTCCTCTAAGAGCAACTTCTCCCAACCGTCCAAGAGCAGTTTGGCGCGGCAACAATGCCTTTTCCAGCATGATGGAGCACCTTGCCATAAAGCAAAGGTGATAACTAAATGGCTCAGGGAACAAAACATAGAGATTTTGGGTCCATGGCCTGGAAACTCCCCAGATCTTAATCCCATTGAGAACTTGTGGTCAATCATCAAGAGACGGGTGGACAAACAAAAACCAACAAATTCAGACAAAATTAAAGCATTGATTCTGCAAGAATGGACTGCTATCAGTCAGGATTTGGTCCAGAAGTTGATTGAGAGCATGCCAGGGAGAATTGCAGAGGTCCTGAAGAAGAAGGGTCAACACTGCAAATATTGACTTGCTGCATTAACTCATTCTAACTGTCAATATAAGCTTCTGTTACTCATAATATGAATGCAATTATATTTCTGTATGTGATAAAAACATCTGACAAACACACATAAAAACCAGAGGGCATTTGTGTCATTCTCAAAACTTTTGGCCATGACTGTATAGTATTACACTCTCATCATTCATATTGTTGATTGTAATTTTTTTAACTTGAAGTTGGTTAAGGCCTCCAATTTCTCTTGAAACCTCTGCCATAAAATACTGTACCATTATATCAAAACAGGCTGCAACTCACAACATAAATACTAGGTGGCCACAAATCCACACATAAGATAGACATCTTGTGACAGAGTATCATGGGATCATATTGTTTTGAAAAGACACACATATGTGGCCATATGCAGCCAACACAAATAGTGGGGAACATATCAGTAGGCAGAAGGTAGTGATATAACATATACATACATACATAATTTGATGTTGATGCTGAAATAATTTTTTCCAAGGTGGTTTTGTTCTCTGAATAGGAGGTTTACTAGTTAAGCAAAATCACTGAACTAATACCATCTAACGCTAGAATCACACTAGTGTTTGAGTCTCCGTACTAGACTCCATCCTAAATTTCACTTAAAATCGGCGGAGAGAAAATTCCTACAAGGAGGACTTTATCTCTCAGCCGTTTTCACCTGAAAACAGGCGTAGACCAGGCGAACACCACAATAGTCTATGGGGTCCTTGGTTTTCCACCTGTAACTGCTTTTTAAGCAGATAGGGTTTCCGTCTGTCCCCAAACAGACCCGAAGGACAAAAACCCAAACACTAGTATGAACCTAACGTTAATTGTTCATTTAATTATTTCAACCAACTTTTTGTGTGTAAAATATAAGCCAGTACAATAAGAAACAGGGTTGGTAAAATACAATCTCATATATCATGCTTTGTAAATTATATCCAGAATGCTGATATAGCCAATGAACAATTATGGCTCTTGCTATTTATGGATAAATACAGCACATGTAAGAATCTTTCATCTGGTTCTACTGTGTACAGAATTAATAAGCAGTAAACAAAAAGTAAAAATTCAATGCTATGTTTTCCAAGTCAGATGCATATTCTTGGAAAACACTGGTGTATGGCCAGATTTGGTCTTTCTGACATATGTGCAGTACATGAGCCATTGGTGTTGTGCATGCTAATTATCTGCTGAATAGGCACTTTGTTCTGAAATCCTGATAATTAATGTGTGCTGACATATTTGCCAAGTGAGATGACAGTTTTTGTTTGTCTCAGAAAATGTGCATGTCTTATAATGACTGCATTCTGGATTATTTTACTCTATAAAACAACACAAACTATTATTATTTTTACTATTACAAAATCATAACGCTAAAATTAAAATTTCCTTCTTTTGGTCCCTTCATATAAAAATGTCCTGTAATATATTGGGTTTATTGTAGTTTAATTAGTAAAGTTACTTGATTACATAGGGTAAAAAGATATATAAGAAACCTAAAGGGAACCGCAATCTACTGAGATTATCCGGGCGCATTTATATTTAGTTTTGTGGGAAAGGATTGAGCGCAAGTTAAGACTCATGATAGGCAGCCATTCCTGTATGAGATAAAAAAGCTTTGTGAGATTTGTTTTGCAAATATTTGCAAGGTTAGCCAAAAATTTCAGTTCAGACTGAGCTTGTTTGGTCTGAAACAAAGTACTAATCTGGGGTCTTTTTAAACCCCAGTGTGTAATAGGAAGAGGTGCAAGAAAAAAAAAAATAGTGCTACTCACCTTTCCTCACCTCTCCAGGGCTCTGATGTACTGTCCAGTACTCTCTTGCACTGTCTTTCTGCCCCCAGGACTATGTCACTGGTGTCAGGGGATGGCTAAGGACTGTTATCAGGCCTAAGCACTCATGTGGGGTGCACCAATGTCATGATACTTGCTTTAAAATATAAATAATGGTTTGTTGGTGGCAAACCCGAAAAAGTCATGGTTTTGGCAGAAACCAAGATTTTTGGAAAACTTGAGAAAAAAAAACAGGCTCATACACCGTTTTGCTCATCTCTATGTATGAGCATGCAGACAAAGATGGTTATCACTCACTGCATAGGGCTAACCTATATTACAAGTACATCATTTCCTACTATATATCATACTGCTCAGCGCCTCCATCTCTATAGCATGCTGCCTGCAGAATGGACTGTATGCTTAATGTGACAAATTCCCTTTAAAAATCAGCATTTCTAGTTATTTTGAGACAAGGACAGCAGAGTTATTGGCAAAGCAAGGGAAGGGGACTGAATTTGCACCAGGTAATGAGTTTTGGGGGAGCACCATGTATTTAAGGCTAGGGCAATAAACAGAATATCCGCCCTAAGTGAAGGAAATCCTGGCTATAAACCCCGAGTTATGGACAACAATAAACAGATTTGTCTTTAAAAGAGGAAAATAATATTTTCTGACTACAAATTGGGCCAAAAACTGGTGTACATGCCATATACTAGATTTGTTATGTAAAATGGGGGAGGTGGCTAGGAGGAATCTTAAAATGTTCTAGAGTATCTACAAAATACTGGTTCAAAACAAGTCAACCAAAAGGTAATTGAAGTGACTAATATGTCACTCAAGATGTGCCAATGTAAAACATTTGGAGCTTCTTTCACCTGAAAAGTTTATGCTGTCTTTATTTTAGACAGTAGTAACAAATATGCTCAAGTATGTTCTAGACTTCCATCCCTGTCTCCCTCTATGTTCCTTCCATCTTATATTACTATTTCTTCAATTCTGTATGTTTATTTTATATCCCCATCTCTCTCCTCTGCTCTTGCCTCCCACCTTCTCTTACACTCATCATTCTACCCTTCCTTCCCTCTTACTGCCCTTCCATTCTTCCCTTCTTTCCCCCTTCCTTCCTGTTTTTTTTGTCTTTAGTAGCCCTCATACTTTCTTCCCTCTTTATTCCTTACTTACACTCTACCTATTTTCCTTCTTTCCCATTCACTTTCCTTCTGTCTTTTTTGCTTTTTTTGTCTGCCTTTCCTTTTGTTCCAGGACTACTAGCTATTTTCAAGACTACATGGAGTTACTGTACTGAAATAAAACCATGTTGAGTTTTCTAATGCCAAACCTGGAGTACGTCTCAGACTTGTGTAATGTTCTATTTTTTTGTGGATGTACTTCTGACAGCTTGCAAGCTGATGCAGTGCCTTGTTCTGATAGCATGCTTGCCTAACTGTGAGATTGCACTCCTCAGCTTATTCTTGTCATGTATTGTTCTTTGTTGGTAAAGCCTGTTTTGCCAATTTTAAAAGCGTCCACCTGGGAAATTAAGTGAGTCTGTAAAAAGGAGACTTTGATATTGAATAAATACTTTCTCTTCATGATTTCTGCATCCATTCTAGCTCTATTCAAAGGGAGAAAGGTTGGCTTTGAGAATAAAATGTAACTGTGTTTTTCGACTGCTCAAACCAAAAGGAAAAAAAAATGGAGACAAAAAAAAATTGCCGTGGATACAAATAGTTCAAACCAACTATAAAATAAAAAAAAAAATCTTAATTTTAGAATTCCTTTATATTTGTAGAATTTTTTTGTGTATTTTTCAACTATTATCCACTATAGCTTCCAATATTGTCACTCCCTAAAAATAAAAGAAAATTATCTGAAAATAAAAAAGCACGAGATTCAGTATCCTAATATTCCTTCTGGCTATATGTAAGTTTTCCTTGCACAGTGGTATGTTGAAAAATAGCAATAGTATCTTTTTTATTATGTTATTTTCTGAAGTAAGTTATAGAAAATTTGTCAAGCCGAGACATCTCCTCCCCAGCCCGCTTTGTTCTCCACCAGCTTTTTATAAAAACTGGAGAAAGAAGGAAGTGGCATATCTCTGGTGCAAAAAAGGCTGGTGTGCCAAACATGCGCCATAACTATTCCCATTTATGCCAGCTTTTTGTCATAGAAACAATAATAAATTCCCCCCAAGGTATAGAAATATCCATCTTTTTTCTCTCACATCTCTCACATGGCATATAAATCTACTTAATACAATTCAGATAAACTATCCTATACATGAGCAATTGTGGCTACAAAACATTTCAATGATACACTAATGAATACATATAAAGTATAGTATGCATATATAGTAGATCACATGATCAACTTCATAAAAGTCTGGGGAGGCCATGGGTGAAATAATATACCCGCTCTTTTCCTTTTCCCCAACAGCAATGCCATATAGAACATGAAAGTTAGTGTTATCCAGTGACTAGGTACCAATGGCCATGTTTGCCCAAGTAATAGTACCATAAGTTCCTAAATCAGCAGCTATATAATACTAGGGCGTTGTCCAGCTGCATGGGTGATGAGTGCCCATAGATGGTCTATAAATGGTATAGGCCCAGGAGAAGTTACCCTATTCCCCATGCCATAATGCAGCCTGGTATATACAGTAGCACCAATCCGCTATCTTGTTTCTAAGACTAGTTGGATTGTCTGGATTTTTCTTGTATTTCCCCCTTATTTTCTCATTTAGCACATTCATTAAACATACCTTTGTTCCACAGTGGTTGCAGTTTATATTATATTAATAAAAAATGTCATTACAGGTTATTTTATTAGGTGTTTCACACTTGATAGCATTCAATATTCCCTTGCTCTTCTTCCCCCACTCTTTATGAGATCATTACCATAAAGTGCAAGACTCTCTATTGATATAGCCAATTCTGTTATTTGCATTTTGTCTGTGTTTATGTGCAAGGATTTATTATGAAGAGTAAAAATGCAAAAGATTTCTCAGAGACACTTGCAAGAAACTATCAAGGTTTTTAATCAAGAAAAAATATTACAACATTATGTACCCTGTGTATGACTAAGTACTCAGAATATTGAAACTATATAGTCACCCATTGATTAATCCATGGTAATCCACTGTACGTCATGGAAGAGTGGTTATTTAAAGAGGTGCTCCAGGAGCACAGAGCACAAGATGTCCTACTTTCCTTTAATAGTATTTGTTACAATTTGGTTCCTGAACAAAGAAATATAGGCCGGTGACTGCGAAGATGGGGAGGGGGGTTGTTTGTTTATGACATCTCATCTTTGGATTCCATAGAGATTAATGTATACATAAAAGATGTATGAATAACCATACCCTATAGCCCAATCCTAGAGATTATTGTTTAAGGCATCCATGCACCATCAAAACTGTTAGTTGAACTCTTATTCCGAACTCTCAACAGCTATTTCTTCTGACTCCCACATACACATGTAAGCTCCATGAAACTTAGGGGAGGAGAGTCTTCAAGACACATCTGCTGACAACTTATTTCATGTGAGAACAAAGCATGTTGTAAATCAACAAGTCCAATCCTTTCTTCCACCAACATTATCTGTCAGGGGAGAGTTGGTAGTAGTATAATGTTGTACCATGTTAGCCATTGAAAGTAGTGGAAGAGTGAAGAAATCAGGCGATACCTTTTAGAGGCTAACTGAGTATATTTGATAAGTAAGCTTTCAAGAGTCTAGCTCTCTTCTTCAGACATGGGAGAGTTGGCACATCCACAGCAGAAAGTCAGTTGGTCTCATCAAAATTGGTAGGTTCGGAATAACTTTACTCAAAAGTGTATTGGCACATTTAGAAACAGATTTGTGAGAAACACTATCAACGAATATCTTATCAACTAATTTATCTTTACTTACAACAGACGTTGCCAACCTTGTGTAGTCTGAGAGCCATTTTCTAATACAACACATGTACTGAGCCAACTGGAGAATTAAAATGGAAAAGCCTTTTTAAAGATAGGACCAAACAATAAGGGTTTGGCACACATTTTAATACTGTCACCTTCCCAGCGTAGTACTGCACAGTAGTGTCTGCAGTTGCCAACAACTAGAGAGTTTAGAAAGCCACATGTTGCTACTGACCCACTGGTAGGGGATCCATGATTTATATAATATGAGCCACTAAATGTCAGTAATCCACTTCAACAATAATAATTGAGCCATCTCAATGAATGTTCTATCTTGACAAGAAGGCCAATTCCATTCCATTGAAGAAATCCCATGTTTCATACTCATGTAGCACAACTCGGTTATCTCCCATGAAAATCAATAATGCAGCACAATTCAATCAGTTTTCCAGTGTTACATCAGTATCAATAAGAGCCAACCAGTTTTCAAAGGCCTTGTATAAATCTTAAATCAACTCTCATCTTTACATAAATGTGGGACTGAATTTATTGACTAATAGGCCTTATAGGGCCCTGTTGGCAGATTTTGGGTAAAGAAAAAAAAATTACATATGAGTATGATTTGTGTGTACTCATATGTAAATAATGTGTGTCTGTATTTGGAAGTGAGAGGGGGACACCAAGGTAGGCACAAGGGGGAGGCTGAAGAGGGGGTTCAATGTTGTAAAAATTGCAATGCAATGTTCTAATTTGTTTAAAGAGAACCTTTCACATTGAAAATGTACAGGCAAACTAAAGGCAATGTGCTACAGAGCAAGAAGAGCCGAGTAGAATGATGTATAGTGTATATTGTTATATAAATTCTAATATAACCCCTAATTTATTATTAAAATCAGACTGCAAGTCCATTGAGACATGTTCTCTATAAATCCACAAGAGCGTGAAGTAAGACTCCATACAATCTCTGTCTACAATGTTCTAAGATGTATATCAAGTGCTACATAACTATAAGAGTTATGGTGAATGATGTCTAAAAAATATGATTTCAAAAGTGAACAAAAACTTTACACCACATTCTATGCTGACCACTATTTGCCTAGCATATGAAAACAATTTGCTAAAATTTGATATAGTGTAAAGTAAAACACACATGAGAAAGATGAGAAAGTAAAAATGAGGGACATAACTCCTGCCAAGAAGTTCCATTACACCACCCCCAAACAAGAGTAAAGAAAATAGCTTGTGAATGAAGAAACAAAGAGAAGTGTCTTAGAAGTATTCTATCCAGCATGTTAAAACCCAAACGAGATGCAGCTATTACAGCTCCAAATGTGACTTAATTGGATCAATATTTCTTACTTATAATGATTTAAAAATGCCAATAAAAACTAATTGTAGCTGGTCTTCAACTAGGCGAGAGCAAAAGGTTGTGACAGACTGGAAAGAGGGATGCAACCGAAACTTCTCGGATAGTTTAGGTCAATATGACGAGGGAGCTTTTACAAAGAAACAGCCTTGTATGTCACTGTATGTCAGCCATAGTATCCGGCTCGACATGATAACACTTCATACTCATGGAAGCAGAAACAATCCGTATTGACAAGTATCATGTCACACAAGAGAAAAAGTAAAGAGCATGATTGTGCATCACGATGATAGCATGAGCGTGCATCTACAGCAATCTCTTTTATTGCAGTTATTATGTGAAATGGTATAACATGATCTTTACATGTAGCGGAGACTTAGACTCTGAACGTAATGGTTAAAATATTGATTAATCTGAACTGAAAATAATCAACCTAATGGAAGAAAGCAGCACATCAGGTACGCGTGTACTTTATGATGTACATTGTAACAGTAGGGCAATATTTCAATCACGCTGGCTAAAAATAGGCCAGCCTTTAAAGAATTACTGGTTCTATCTATCTATCTGTCTATCTATCTATCCATCTCATATCTGACATATCCAGCTCATATCTATACATCATAAAATATGTACAATTTATTGCAACTTCAGTGCAATGTTTCAGCCTGTTATAAACAGCTTGAAAAAGGACCTTGTATAGGGCTAAAAACTTGCACTGAGTCAATAAATTAGAATTTTTTTTACAGAATCTTTTGGAGTGTTGCAAATTCTTTGTTCTTCTATTGCATGGGAATGCTGCTTTGCTGCATTTGTATGTATCTCCAGAAGTAAAATCATCATGGAGTGTTACCATAACTGAGTGAAGAGCGATAGGGCACCCATGCCACCACACAGCTCATCATGGTCAGCAAGTACAAGGCTTTTACTTCACTTGCATACATAGGCGCAGTATTTTGCTAGTGTTGAGCACAGGGCTATGGACATGAGCAAAAAGTACAGTGGTGTTTAGCTGGTTAACTGTCTGCAGTACCTGCTAGCACTGAGGGGTACTGTAATAAGTATACTAGATGGGCACTGTTTGTATGTTGGAATTGGGAGAGATATAATTCAAAGGGAGAACCCAGTTAAAAACTTGCTGGGGCTCCACAGGACTCTAATTTGGTCTGTCTATATAAAAATAAATAAATAAATAAATAAATAAAAAAATCAGCCGCACAGTCCAAAAGTAGGGTGCACACTTCAAAGATTAGACCTAAAAAGTGGGCAGAACTCCAAAGAATTGGAGTGAAAAGTAGAATTTTTTTCACCACAATCTGTTTAGATATAAACCATATGCATATATGTATTTAATATGTACTTTTCTATTCTTAATTAGAGAATATGGATATATTAGTTCCTGAAGCCTTATAGATACTGAATAGTTACGGTGACCAGAGAGGCATTGTCAGTAGGTTTTTTTATACCAAGACTTTCTATGTATCTTCTGACATCTACACATTTCTACAGGAACACATCAAAAATATAGTATAGGGAAATAGATATACTCTGGCAGTAACATTGATAGAATACATAGCTCCGGAGCTGCTTACAGCCTCAAGAGCAGCTGACAAGTTTGACAGAGAATATGTGTTGGTAACATTGCTTGATCCATGTTTTAAATCTGAAATTGAAGCCATCTTTCCAGGAGCTCGAGACACTGATAACTGCATAGAAGTCATTGTAAACAAATAAATACAGGCCATGTCATCCACCTTATCATGGTTCTTTGCTTCCTTTGTCATGATCTAGCACTACATCTTCTTAAGAAGTGGGAATCTGAGTTCTCTATCAATGAAAATGACAACGGTCCACGACATTGGAACATTGAATGAACTGCACCATAATTATGTGAGGACATGATGTGAACATAACACAAATCACATCAACGTGTAGCAGAAGAGAACATAGGATGTGTAGCCGGTCTACCTACTAATAATGACAATGTATAATTGAATGCTATTTTTGTGCATATAAACTTCTCCAGGAAAATTACTAGCCTGCTGGAACGGCAAATGAAAAGAAGTATAAAAGACGTACGGTAGAACAGAAGACTCACAAGACTTCTCCCAGGTATAGACATTAGCAATTCTCAAGGTAGAACTGAGCCTGTTATTTTGCTTCCTTTAGTTCCCAGGAAAATAAGTTTAAAGGGGTAGCTTAAGGCAAGAAAACAGTTATAAAATACTTAGTTTCAGGAACAGCACCTCTTTAGAGGATTTTTCTTCAGCCAAAATTATTTGTCTTGTCCTCCCCCATGAACATGCACACTTGGCTTGACCGAAAATACTTCTTTCCTCATTGAGAATGGATGCAAGTTGATGCCTTGATTAAGTGAGTAAGTTGATGCCAAACTTCTGACATTGGGGAAGAGTTGCCCCACCCCACCTTTTGTCCCATGTTCTGAATGAAGCAGCAGTGGGCAGCAATTTGGGGATCCTTTCATATCAATGGTAGTGCTATAGATAGCCAGAGTACAGCAATCCGACTGCTTGGACCCTGATCAGTGGGAGTCTGCATAGTTGGACCTCCATCGAACTGCAAGTTATCCCCTATCCTGTAGATAGGGGATAACTTGCTTTGATAGAAAAAAACTATTTAAAGACTCATATACACAACAGTGAAAAAGGTCCATGCATCTGTCGCATAGCTCTTTTCAGAACAATGGAAGTCAATGGGTATATTCACACATACGTTATGCATTTCATTTCATTTTTTTTTTTTTAAACAATGATTGTGTTCATTTAGGCCCCTTGCACTTGACTATGTGCTAGTTCAGTGTGCTATCCGGGTTTTTCACAGTCCCGTGTGCCGGCCGACAGTCCGAGTCGCAAAACTCAAGACAAATCCTATTCCTGTCTGGTTTTGTGGCTGTGCTTCCGTGACTCCTAGTCATTGAATGAATGGAGCCACGGAACACGGCCGGTGCACAGGCGGCACATGGTCTAGCGCATGGTCGTGTGCAATTAGCCTTAGCCTAACTTTCCATGTAGAACTTGTTGCGATCCTCTCATTGTAGTGACAATTGGCAATTGTGAAATGATAATCTGGGACACATGAAACATCCAGATCTGATCACCTGCTTTGTAGTGACTGTAAATCAGTCAAAACTACTAGGAATTAAAATGTCTTTTTACATCAATCTGTACAGCCCAGTGTGATAATGATCATAATTAGTGATAATATAATCACTCATCATCATGGGAAATAGCAGATATTTATTGTGCTACAATGGGACCAATTATCCCTGTTCCCATAGTGCCAACACACTGTGAGTGGTCAGCTCTGAAATAAGCCTCAATCATGAATGACTGCAACATTCATCTGTTTGGCATCAAAATCTTTATGTGCAAACACAGTCATAGACACAACTTATTCTCTGTGGATGTAGAAAAAAAGGGACTCAATTGTGGAGAATTGTTTTACAAATATTAGGATAAAATGTCAATCTTGTACGAACATGATCTCTCTATTGTGACAAAATTAAATATATAGAATTAGTAATATATAAACTGTACGTGTCTGTAGAAGTAATTTGTATATATATATATATATATATATACAGTCATATGAAAAAGTTTGGGCACCCCTATTAATCTTAATCATTTTTAGTTCTAAATATTTGGGTGTTTGCAACAGCCATTTCAATTTGATATATCTAATAACTGATGGACACAGTAATATTTCAGGATTGAAATGAGGTTTATTGTACTAACAGAAAATGTGCAATATGCATTAAACCAAAATTTGACCGGTGCAAAAGTATGGGCACCTCAACAGAAAAGTGACATTAATATTTAGTAGATCCTCCTTTTGCAAAAATAACAGCCTCTAGTCGCTTCCTGTAGCTTTTAATCAGTTCCTGGATCCTGGATGAAGGTATTTTTGACCATTCCTCTTTACAAAACAATTCCAGTTCAGTTAAGTTTGATGGTCGCCGAGCATGGACAGCCCGCTTCAAATTATCCCACAGATGTTCAATGATATTCAGGTCTGGGGACTGGGATGGCCATTCCAGAACATTGTAATTGTTCCTCTGCATGAATGCCTGAGTAGATTTGGAGCTGTGTTTTGGATCATTGTCTTGCTGAAATATCCATCCCCGGCGTAACTTCAAATTCGTCACTGATTCTTGTACATTATTCTCAAGAATCTGCTGATACTGAGTTGAATCCATGCGACCCTCAACTTTAACAAGATTCCCGGTGCCGGCATTGGCCACACAGCCCCAAAGCATGTTAGAACCTCCACCAAATTTTACAGTGGGTAGCAAGTGTTTTTCTTGGAATGCTGTGTTTTTTTGACGCCATGCATAACGCCTTTTTGTATGACCAAACAACTCAATCTTTGTTTCATCAGTCCACAGGACCTTCTTCCAAAATGAAGCTGGCTTGTCCAAATGTGCTTTTGCATGCCTCAGGCGACTCTGTTTGTGGCGTGCTTTCAGAAACGGCTTCTTTCGCATCACTCTCCCATACAGCTTCTCCTTGTGCAAAGTGTGCTGTATTGTTGACCGATGCACAGTGACACCATCTGCAGCAAGATGATGCTGCAGCTCTTTGGAGGTGGTCTGTGGATTGCCCTTGACTGTTCTCACCATTCTTCTTCTCTGCCTTTCTGATATTTTTCTTGGCCTGCCACTTCTGGGCTTAACAAGAACTGTCCCTGTGGTCTTCCATTTCCTTACTATGTTCCTCACAGTGGAAACTGACAGGTTAAATCTCTGAGACAACTTTTTGTATCCTTCCCCTGAACAACTATGTTGAACAATCTTTGTTTTCAGATCATTTGAGAGTTGTTTTGAGGAGCCCATGATGCCACTCTTCAGAGGAGATTCAAATAGGAGAACAACTTGCAATTGGCCACCTTAAATACCTTTTCTCATGATTGGATACACCTGGCTATGAAGTTCAAAGCTCAGTGAGGTTACAAAACCAATTTTGTGCTTCAGTAAGTCAGTAAAAAGTAGTTAGGAGTATTCAAATCAATAAAATGATAAGGGTACCCAAATTTTTGCACCGGTCAAATTTTGGTTTAATGCATATTGCACATTTTCTGTTAGTACAATAAACCTCATTTCAATCCTGAAATATTACTGTGTCCATCAGTTATTAGATATATCAAATTGAAATGGCTGTTGCAAACACCCAAATATTTAGAACTAAAAATGATTAAGATTAATAGGGGTGCCCAAACTTTTTCATATGACTGTATATATATATATATATATATATATATATATATATAAGGCAGAAAAAACCATTCCAGAAAAGCTTGCAGTCGAGACAGAGTAGAGACAGGAGGAAAAACTAGGTATAAAGCAGCCCTGTATTTGTAATGGGGGATGGTGTAAGGTGCAGTAATTGAATTGACCCAACAAGATTGGTGTCAATGACGTTGAAGTATAAGATCGTATAGACGGGAATAGAAATAGATTTATAAATAGAGAAGAAACAGACGGCATTGAAAACTGGGAAGAAATTCCTAAACAAGTTTCTGCTTACAGTATATATGATAGATTTTTTCTATGACACTCCAAATTACAGTACATTATATTATACACAGTTTTATAGTCCCAACCTTTTGTAGATTCTGTATTTGGAGAATTTCTGTAGAGCAAAGTATTGTACTAATAACCTAGAACAAGATTCTCATCTGACACTCTGGAATGGTGGCTATAGCTAAGGGAGATGTTGAGATAGAAATGAACAGGAATACTGTATTTTATATTGCATATGATGGCAGTGACAAAGTATAATTATCGTCTATCATGAGGCACGTCTTGCAGCGACTTACTGCCCCCACCCCCCATTTAGAACTTATGGATGTTCTGAATGGGGGGGGGGGGGGAGTGCCAGAAGCATGAGCTTTTGGTCAAACAAGTATTTGGTATCTAACATGTATGGCCAGTTCAAGTCTCTTGAAAGACAGAAGACCTTTGGTGTTCCATCTTGGAGACTTCTATAATGTATAATGTATTGGAATTAATAACTAAAATATCCTCAAAGCAGAGCCAGGGCTGTCAATCTTTACAAGGTTTCATTGAGCCAAACGTGATCACATTACTGGACTATATCTGCTGTAAATTTTTGAGATTTGCTACCTTTCCTCCATTGTGTGCCCCCTCGTACTGACAGTAAGCTGTGCTGTAGTAATGCACACAACAACATAATAAAAACTTTAATGTAAGCAATAACCAAAAAAGTATCAATGTAT
The DNA here is from genome assembly GCA_947044405.1 of Leptodactylus fallax. Classification (NCBI taxonomy): domain Eukaryota; kingdom Metazoa; phylum Chordata; class Amphibia; order Anura; family Leptodactylidae; genus Leptodactylus; species Leptodactylus fallax. The sequence continues at coordinate 10,548,934 of CAMRHE010000016.1, forward strand.
ATAAGATCGTCTATATAAAGGGGAACCTACACAATAGAGCTAAGTAACAGAAAGTTACCGTTGAGATTTTCTCCAAAAAAATCTTTTTATATCTGAGTGGGACTTGTTATTCACTGGACCTCATAGTGACTGCTTGAACATGAGGCTGATTCACTGGTATAATTTATTTTTTTTTTTTCTGTTATTATTATTATTATTATTATATCATCTCAGCTTTCTACTGATGGCTTGTAGGTGGGACAAGGCCCGACTAGGGACATAGGGCCTGAACTCAATACCTTTCGAATTATGTGTGTGGTGCTATTCTCTCTACTTTTCAGACATTACATTGGCCTGGAACCTCTTGAAGTTATTATTATTATGTCATTATTTAAGGGTTGTTCCATAATAAAAGAACTTATCTATCTCTACAATATGTCTACATGTATCTGGTGACCACTTACACTATCACCTATCATGAGAACAGATGTCTCCTGTCCCCCATCTAAATGGAGCAACGGTCGATCATGAATATTGCCTCTCAATTCAAAGGCTATGCCACCGATGTTGATAGCCGAGTTCAGTAGTTGACTCACTTAGTCAGTTCCATAGAGATCCTGTGGCTAGGTTCTATGTTGTTGAGATAACCCCATTCAAGGTTTCCCACTGAGATAAATTATCAGATGCTATTTAGAATCAAGGCATAGTGTTTCCACTGGGACACCATCTTTATATAGACCAATGGCTCTGTTACATTTTGTCTCCTATGTTGTTTAATGTGTATATAATTGACACAAACATCCCTTTAGTATGAATGCAGTTCACATACAGTATGGAATACACAAACTCGCAAAATTCATAGAAAATTACATTTTTGCAGTTCTTTACTTCTATATTTGAATTTTAGTGTGTAAAAATCCTTTAAGTCTAAATGTAAAATTCTGGCTTTTGTGGTCCCTACATACCACAATGCCAATTTATTCTAAAAAAAAAGGCATACTTGCTGAGGCTGCAGGTCTTTAAAATTGTCAGAATGACAGATGGTAACTGCAGAAGCAAATATTTTTGTTGGCTTGCTGATCTTAATCAGAAGAGATTGACAAAGTAGTTTTAATCTTTTAATTATAGGATAGTAGGTTTTATGTAAAAACAAGAACATTTGCTCACAAAAGTCCTGAACATGTAAATTTAAAGGACTTTCTGGGTTCTGAACAAAAGATACAAACGTGGAAATGAAATAAACATTTCACTACTGGTCTGTTGGGAGTAAAAGAGACTTCAGAGAAAGCTAATGCAGATTCATAAATCTCCTGCACTGAATATTAAAGGAAACGTACAGGAGCTGTGCCCTTCTATATTAAGTGCTGAAAGTTTCTGATGAAGAAAAAACACAAAGCAATTACTTTGACAAGTTCTTTATGCATCAGACAGACTGAATATTTGGTCAGTTTTGAGTGCTAGCCAGATACATTACAATATTACAAGTGATATCAATCCTACGGTAAGATATTTTGTATTAGACATTTCTTACCATTTTGTGTCTACAGCTCCTGTGCAGATTTATGTTTCTATGACCCTGTGTAGTCTGATCCTGCAGCCATACTCTTAATAATAAACATATGCAATAGATTCTACCTGACCAAGGCAGCAATTGAATGACATCACAACTAAGATTTCTGATCACTCTGTTTACATGCAGGGAAATCCAGTGTACTGATATAGAAAATGCAGATTCAACCACAGCTGCTCCCTAAATTTGCATAGTAATTGAGTACAAATCTCTGTACACAAGGCATTTACTGACATGTGATGTCCCATTGAGAAAGTTAAAGGTCAAAAACCTCGACAAGAAAGAAGCTGCACAGAAATATTCAATTTGTTTCATTTGGCTGCATTTTAGTGTAATTGGAGGATTGCCATTGAAGAGAATATTAGTAAAAGGGAATTAGGTAGTAATCATTTAAAGATGTATTATTTCAGAATGATGAGCAAGGTGTACAAAACTGGTGTACAAGGTGTACAAAACTGGATCCAATATTCAGTACATGACAGGAGCAAATCTCATCTATAGCAGTGGACAACATTGACCTTTGGCTTCTTTAGAAGTAGCCCAAAGATGGCAAAGGATAAGATCTCTCAGCTACTTATGAGATCTATAGTTGTGCATTAGCAATTCTACATGTATGGTTCAACTACCAAGAATTCCTAAGGAGACCCTATGTGTTCCCTAGAGAAGAAACCTGGCTTCACTGTTACTCACCATTGTTCTCTGATAATGTTAAAGGAATTTTCACAGCATTTTTCATTTATCAACAAGTACAGTAAGTGTCAAATGTTAAATCTCCAAGGACCGCACCCCTGGGACCCCTACCAATCACAGTATTTCATGTATTCCTCCTTACCAGTACATCTATGATGAAGAGGAGTTGTAAGAAACAGTGGTTAAGGATGTAGCATAAAAAGATTTGTAGCATATTAGTTGATATGGTCTAAGTAATGAAGGATAATTATTATGATGGTGATAATAAGTGAATTCACTTACTCCCATTAGTAAAAGCTATTGAAACAAGCCTGCCAATTCCTGTAGCATAAAAATATTATTATTATTATTTAAAGGGATTGTCCCATAATAACAACAACTTATCACCTATCTGTAGGATATGTCTAGATGTATCTGGTGGTCACAGCTGGGACTACCACTGATCAAAAGAGCAGAAGTCTTATGTCCTCATTTGAATGGAGAAATAGTTGGTTCCTCACCATTCAAAGTCTATGGCACTGATGAAGGTAGCTAAGCTCTATAGCTATCATTTAGTTCCATAGATATCTTGTGGATAAGTGCTAAGCTGTTGAGACAACCCCTTTATATTGAGTATTGGCCAATGGCTCTGTTGCATTTTAACTCCTATGTTGTTCACTGTGTACACAGATTTGCTATGTATGCAATTCGCATATGTTATATATTATTAATATATGAAGAAAAAAAATCCAGCACTCCTGGTATCCTCATAAAATGGAGCTATACATTAGAACCCTTATACCCTTTCCTGACATCCACTGTAATATTACGGCGGATGTCTAGTATTTAAATATGGTGGCTGCTCAACTTGCAAAAGTTAATGTAATGTTTTGTATTTTTATGTTTTCAGGTCCAGTAGTTGGCAATATTTGGATATATTCTGTGCCAATCTATAGATGTATAAAAGCCCAGATCACAGAGCAAGGCAGAGATCGATCTACCAATTGCTGTCTTTTTATCAAGCAACAAATGATATCTACAACGACAGCCTTCACGGGCCAACTGTGAACAACACGTGTGCCATACCTAAAATCTCTGGTCAGCTTAAAACTCAATCATGGTCTTAGTACTGCAAGTTTGAATGTCTAGGTATGTAATATTGTGAAAATCCTTAGCTAAATAATCATAAAAGTATTGCAACAACATAATACCAATACTATTAGTATTAGTATTAGTATTAGTATTAGAAGAGGAGGAGGAGGAGGAAGAGGAAGAAGAGGAAGAAGAGGAAGAAGAGGAAGAAGAGGAAGAAGAGGAAGAAGAGGAAGAAGAGGAAGAAGAGGAAGAAGAGGAAGAAGAGGAAGAAGAGGAAGAAGAAGAGGAAGAAGAGGAAGAAGAGGAAGAAGAGGAAGAAGAGGAAGAAGAGGAAGAAGAGGAAGAAGAGGAAGAAGAAGAAGAAGAAGAAGAAGAAGAAGAAGAAGAAGAAGAAGAAGAAGAAGAAGAAGAAGAAGAAGAAGAAGAAGAAGAAGAAGAAGAAGAAGAAGAAGAACAACAACAACAACAACAACCACCTTTTACAATATTTAGATCGTGTTATGTAGATTGAGATAACTGGCTGAATAGATTAGACAAAACATTTCTCAATAGAAAAAAAGCATATCTGCAGATCCCAAACTTTGATACACAGAAGCATAGAAAACAAATAAATTTTAATTTCCAAAAATAATCTTTTACAATTTTCTGTTTTCTCACTACCAGTGCTCCATGGCCTTTCATTGTTGATAAATTAGATTTTTCTACACAGAAAATACAACCTTATTGCAGTATCTTGTATGAATATGATTACTTTGCCTACATATTTAAGGCTGGACGGTTTAGGAGATACAGTACATCCGGTCAGGCCATAAATGTGTGTACAGTACATGTGACTGCAATATGCTCCAGCTGGACTACCTCACTGTGGCATAACCTCAATGACCACGCTGACATCAGCCGATTTTATCATTGTCAAACAGGTAATCATTTACACTGTCCCCAAAGAGCCTGACAAATATTATTCTACAGAAGATGTCAAATTTACTAGCCTGAAGCTATACATCTCAGACAAATCTCATCCAATATGAAGTCATCTTGTAACATTCACAAATAATTGTGTCTTAAGATGTGTCATATTTAATGACAGCTTTCACGATGGTTGACATCGCAGGTAACTAATAACTGGTCAAGCTGCAACTTAAAGAGGTGATCTGGACGTGGTGGTCAATTCAGTTGTGACATTGACCAGTCACTAATTTGCAACTCATATACTAAATACGTATTATCTGCAGCGATTATCCCCGATTATGTCCTATAGATTGCAAGGAAACTTTCAAATGGCTTATTCTGTATTACTTGAAGTCCTATGTAAGCGACTAGTATGATGTTTTCTACCCACAGATCAATACATTTTGTATAGTCTGTGATGCTTGTGTATATAATTTAGACTTTGGCAACTTGCTCACTGCAGCATATTCTCCAAGTCAATAAACAATATGAGAAAATGCAGTTTTTCTATATTAATATGCCATTCACCTGCCAGTATGATCAATCAGCATGCACATAAAACAGAGATGAGTTTTTCAATACATTAGAGCTGAGTTTGTCATTTGGCACACAGTGCTTTATTATCATGCTTCAATATCATGCATTTTTTTTTATAGAACTGCAGGTAAAGTTCGCCATACACATTAGTTACTGTAGCTTTCAGCCAAATGCTCTCTTGGCCTATAGCTCTTTGTTCTGACTCCATATTTGCACATGCTTGGTTTGCCAAATGTATTATGTCTGTAGTGTCAGTATGCCTTAGATAGCTGTCTGGAAAATGACAACTTTGCCTGATGTCTGGCTGAGTGTGCATGTGTCCTAAATGGGGAGCTAGGCGTAAACTGGCACCAGACACCTCGGGAGGTGGCTTATCTGCCTCCACCGAAAAAAAAAAAAGTTAGGGCACATTGAAATCCAACTGCGCCACAAATGCTATCAGGTGAGAGTCAGGAGGCCCTCAGATACGTTAGATGGTTGGTGTTGGTCCTGTTAAATGGGCAGAATCTGTGGACAATAACCTAATGTGTATGGCCAGATTAAATCTCTGTTATTTGTCGCTATGTACAAAAGGAACACTTAAAGGGCTATTCCAGTAACAAGAAATTACTTGTGGGGGCTGGCTGCTGGGTTCTGTTAAATATAACTCCACATTACCTGTGAAGTGGAAGCAGTGCTCAGTGAGTGCCACTGCTGCTTTAAACAGCTGATCCACAGGGTCCCGGGTGTCACACCAACATGGATATCCAACTGATGACTTATTCTAAGGATAGTTAAATAGTCCAGAAAAAACCCTTTAAGTCATCTGCCAAATCAAGAGCTATGTTTAGTATTTAATGTTTTATTATATAAAATAGAACTACAAATAATAAAAAGTTTACAGATAGGAAACCTCTAACAAATATGCTTATTGCTTTCACCATATGTAAGCTACTTGTTTTCACGGTTATTACATAGTAATATTAACAGTAATATGTTTTTTTTTTTACACTGTAGCCGCTATTTATTAATCCCCATGATGTATATTGTCTACCAGCAAAATTGTACTTTGCCTCCTTAAGTTATTAATGTATTCCCTACACCGATATCAGTGGTTGGGTGGACATGTTCATGTGACAATTTAGTTCTGCCCAAAAAAGGAAACTTTAAAAAAAAATTCAGTTAGGTCCAATTACACAAAGGTCTTTTCCCCACTAATGACATTTATCCCCTGTCCACAGGATAAGGTATATAAGATAAGGCTGACTGCTGGGGATCTGGTCACTGGAACCTCCATGGATCACAAGGACAAGCATCCACAAGTGCTCAGACACCACTCTGTTCACTCCCATGAATCACAAGGACAAGCATCCACAAGTGCCCACCACCACTCTGTTCACTCCCATGGATCACAAGGACAAGCATCCACAAGTGCCCACCACCACTCTGTTCACTCCTGTGTATAATGATTAATTGTAATGATTGCAAAAGTCCCTTAAATTTAATATGGTGCAAATTTTGGACTGAAGAAGAGTACTAGAGAATCCTCAAGTTCTAACACAATAGGAAGTCCCTAATATGACAGTGCCAAGCAGAAGATAACTCACATGAAGTTCTTTGACCTCTTGAACTCTTGCCACATAATACGATAAAAATAAGGTCTAAATCTGTTTCCAGTAAACATTTTTAAGCACTGTAGTATGACTTGAGCTTCTCTTTAAATTTGAAGCCCTTAAACTACTGTAAACCTAAATTGTCATCTGGGCATGTTCAGTGCTCCATGAAATTCCCCTGTTGTACTTACATTTTCTATAATATTATGCACTTTCTAAATGTTTTAAATATGTTTATCTCTTTATTTTATTTAAGAGTTGTCCCTGGCTCTAATCTATCCACCCTCGTAACGCTTGCAGATTTGGCATTTTGTAATGACAGCAACATCCCAAAGAATCAATAGTTATTTAATTCCCAACAAGCTCTCAAGTCCATTAAACCTGATTACATTCACCCATTTCAGTTGGGTGCAGTTATTTTTCCTACACCGGCACTTAATCTATAACAGGAACTTATGAGAACTTTCAAAAGCAATTTCAGCATCAATCAGCATATAGTGAAAGGCACAATTTTCTTGTAATTATTTATTGGACTGGATGGCAATGGGTTTGACTGAGCTCCAGAATCCGACCTTCACTCATCCAAAACAACAAAAAAAAAAAAAGTGTGATGGACAGTTCAGTGTTTCCAGTATTTACGCTGTTCAAGTTTATCATTATCATAAAAGTCAATGTAATTCATAGTTGATATAAGACCATGCTGCTAGATATTTGTTGTAACTCAGTAAATGGCGATAATACTTCTGCAATACAGAGGTCTCATTGATCATGTCACAAGGCATTATGGGAAAGGAGCTGGGGAGCTCATGTGCAGAGTGGCCATGTTAAACTGTAGCGGCTCCTTTTTGGATGTCCTCTTTTCACCTCATTGAATTGCTATATAAACAAGTTTATATCTGACCTCAGATATACCGGATTTCTAATCTCCAGAGCTATTTTGGCCTCTGACTAAAGAGCACAGCAGGTTTTATGACAATCCATGATCAAAGATGTCAATACACCTTATATAGCTGTCAGTCAAACACTCGCTCAGACAACAGCTTTTCCTTGTTCGGCTTGGCTGAACCTGCATGGTTCTGAATAGAGAGAGGGATGTAAGCCGATGGCAGATACCTCTGCCCGCAGTTTACTCTATTTTTCTTAAGAGCAAAAGGACTGAGTGTGTAAAATTCAGCATACCTGTTCTGCTTTTCGCCCCAACATCATCTGTCGGAAGAGAGTCAGGATACCCCATACACATTAGATAGTTGGTTGGCCCTTCCGCAATCATATTTGTCTACACTAATTTATGTGTATAGAATCCTGGGTGCAAAATCTCTGATTGAGGCCTGAGAATAGCAATATTCAGATCAGAGGTTTTAAAACAGTGAGGCTGGTGAAAGGGGTATTTAACATTTATAGCTATAGTAATCCACTGTATACTGTATGCCATACATGTCCTGTAGATGCTGGTCATACATCTGGCACGGAGAGGTAAAAAGACCTAAGTTATTCTTACAACTGTGATAAGAATGGGGATATAGATGTAAACTGCTATCAGACACCACTGCTTATCTCCCAGGAAAACAAAAAAGATCAGGCATGTTGAAATCCAAAAGCCTGGTCCTTCTTTCCCCAAACACCTACACTGGGTTAAGGTTGGTCATCTGAATACACCTAAGATATATGGCCATTCCCCTCAAAATCAATGAGCTTGGCTAACACTAATCTAATATGTAAGACTGCAGATGGGCAAACTGACTCGTGCTGAGCCAGGTTTGACCCGAATGTCCCAAGTTGTTCTTTTTTTTATGAAACTGAACAAATGAAGATTTGTCTTGGGTGAAATAAAATGACTGCAGAAACCCCTTCAAACCCTATACTATAATACTGTAGGTAGATGTCCAGGTGAGGTGAAAAAAAAAAAAAAGGAAAACATTCATACTCACCCTCCCTTACCTATTCTGGGTCTTCTCACAGCATCTGGCATACTCCTAGTGACATCATGTGCCCAAAACCACGGCTGAGGCCTTTGAATGATCCACCAGTGGTCACTTTGGCCCAATCACAGGCTTCAGCGGTGACCCAGGGAGAATTACATCACCGAGGAGGTCAAGAGACAGCGCCAGACGCGGTGAGGAGGCCCAAAAGAGGTAAGGGAATTGTGGGTATGAATGTTTTTTTTTAACCTTTTACAC